>VZTY01015494.1:413196-443307 GCA_013400935.1 Turnix velox
TTTTTAGAAAATGAAAACATTGCATTCCTGATTTAGTCAGTTAAGTGTTTGTCAGCTGGGAATTTTGATTTGAAGCAGTGCTTTGGAAGTCTCGCCCCCAAACACAAACTTCTATTTAATAAAAATTTTAATTATACTTCTTTCCATCAAATTCTGTAATTGCAGCTTGAAGCTAATTGGAGGGCACCCTGTTTGCAAAGTTGGGAAAGTCAGGGGGATTCAGGAGTTGAAAGGGGAATTTCTGTTCTTGCCTGAGACAAAGTCTCATGCCCCAACCAGGTTTCTTCAGTGGGTACATAACCATAGTCTCTGTCATCTGGTAACTTTCATCACCATTATAGAAAGCATTTATAAAGAAAATACAGTACATTTTACTCTCCGCCTTGCGTTTCCTTGCTTGATCAGCAAAGGGAGGAATGTTTCCTTTCTCACACTGCTTTTTTTTACCCCCTTTCTTTTGTCTCCAGATGTTACTCAGGCTCTGTTTCAGCCCCTTTGCACATGGTAAAACATGTGCCAAAAAGCTGACACAATGTAACAAAAAAAAAAAAACAAAAAAACAAAAACAGAAGCAAAAAAAAAAAAAAGAAGAACACATTGCAAAAAACGTATCTGGGACCTTAAATATTGTAGAGCATCACTGACCCCCACTGGGCTGGGACACTCACTGCAGATCAGCCGAGTTGGGGGACTGGTACCTCACTGATGTGTGGGGGACACAATCAGACCAACATTTCCCTACTCTGCAAGGGGCCTTGCTTGGGGAGGGAGGGTGCTCAAATACTGAACAGGCTTTCTAGAGAGGTGGTTGATGCCCCAAGCCTGCAGATCTGAAGAGGCATTTGGACAATGCCCTTAACTTCATGCTTTAAACTTTGTGTAGATTGAATCAAAACCATGAGTTCTTTATGTCTGTCATGAGTACAGCAAAAAGGCATTGGCTTGGTTTACTTCAAAGAACATTTTGGTTGGATGGAAAGAAAAGCGTGCTGAATGTTTTTTATCCAAGTTGTTGGTGAAATCTCTGTTACTGGAGGTTCTTAGGAACAGGTTAAAAAAGTGTCCACCAAGAATGATGTAGAAAGAGTTGATTCTACTTTTGAGGCAGTAGAATAATTTCCATGGCCTCTCAAAATCCTATCCAATTTGAATTTTTATAGCTTTGTGGGGAAAACAGGCAGTGATGCATTGTGGTTGAAATAATTTAGGAAGGTACATCTGGGTTGGTAAGCATTTGTGATCTGCTTTATATCAGAAACATGCTGAATTGTCTCTTGTGTCCCAGGGAGCTGAGGAGAGGTCATGTAGATGTATAAGGGATGGGAACCATCATCACAAAGATGTTGAAACACTTTCTTCCTCTCCTGATTATGAGAGGACAGTGGGAGAGGCACAGAACTCTGCATTTGGTTGCTACATGGCTCAGCCAGGCTGCCTGAGAGTGATGGTAAGGTCTGCACTGGGAGAAGCTTCCCTCTGCTGTGGAGGGTATTCCAGCAGGACAGGTGCTCCCTCTGAAACAGAGTTTTCCTGTCCCACCATTAGGCCTTTTCAGAGACATTCTTGTGGTTAAAGAGACTAGACTGAGAAGATGTGTTTTTAGTTCATGGCTCTGTTACAAACTCCTTGCATGAGTCTCAGCAAATTATTTAACCTGGAGTTCCCCACCTTCATGTTGTTAGTCCTCACAGTCCTGGACCTTCACATGACTGTTGGAGAGATTCCCTATGAAAGCTAGTGACTGTCTTGGATAGTGACCTTGTGGTGAGGAGTGTGGAGTGATGTTTGAGAAGGTGCAGTGAAGTGTTAGTAGTGTGAGCCTGCACACTTGAAGTGCATTTGTCATGTGGAGTGGAATGAGACCTCCAGAGGATACTGGGAATGTGTCAGGTTTGCAGCCAAGCAACGTGAGAATATGAAGTTGTATTGTGGTTGGAAGAAAGGGATGAAAACAACAGGAGAGCACAGCTACTGCTGGATAAGCACAGTACACATGACAAGGAGGTCACTGAAGGGACCTGTACATCTGGAGTAAAAGTACAATGCAGTCAAAGCAGAATAACCAGGACCCAGTAATTAAATCATGGTCTTGGATTTCATTTATGAAGTGTTACAGGCACACGTTGCAGCATGAAGCTCTGTTTACTGTGAAAGGTTGTGTTTTCTGACGTCTGCTGAAAAAGAGGGAATTAAGATTGATCTGACTCGTGGCTAAGGCTGTGTAATACAACTGATGCATACAGCCTGCTGCTGTCAAATAGTGAAACTTCAGGCTTGGATCCTGTCACAGTAAACCATTGCCAAGGGCTTCTCACTCAATGAGAAGTCTTGTGTTCTAAAGCAAAAAAGGTAGGTAAGTAAGGCAAGAATAAGGTGTGAAAAATACCATTTTTTTCCTACAAAATGCACAAGCTCCCTTTGGGTTTACCTCCATACTTCTATTGCTGTGTCCTGAGGGTGCCAAAGTGTTAGAATAACTCTGGAGAAAAAGTGATCAAAACATCTTTCCCTAATACAATCACATCTGCGCACATACTTCCCATGCTGCACAGGAAGGGAATAAACCCTCTCTTGAGGGTCAGAGATTCCTATTTTATTCTCTTTGAATAAATCAAGGACCCAAGGACCCCTTGGGTTCTTAGGAGTTGAAGAATCATTGTCATTGCTACTTAACTCATTGAGGGTATACTGGCAGTAACAGATCTGCTATCCTAATTTATTAACATCTGCTCCTGTGTCCCTTTAAAATGGAATAATTGTGTCTGGCTGACAAAGGTGCCCTGAGGAGTCACACGTGCCTGGGAAATGCTCAAAAATCCTTGAATAAAAGTCACTAGAAAAGCAGAGGGAGAGAGGGGAAAATCTTGTTACATTGTTGACTTATGGTCAACGTTGTCCTCGAAATGCTGTTTTGTCATCAATATTTCTTCATTAGGAATAATGATTTTTCCACATTTACTGCCAGCTGATTCAAAGCCATCCAAAAGCAGAATGTGTCATGAATCTCTAAAATGCATTCACTGGCGAACTCTAAACAGAGATGATTAGAAAAATAATGCAGCGGAAATTCTGGGTGTCTTGAGTCTGCCAGGGGAACTTTTAGTGAGATATTTGGTTCAATGTATTTACATATTTTAAAAATGTTCTTGGTACGCTTTTGTAAGGGCAGTTAGCTGTATTTCTTTAGTTCTTTCTCACATTGCACATCAGGGCTGCAGTGAGAGCCAGGGAATACACTTAGCTGATCAAGGGAAATTGTGTAATTGGTAGTCACTGAGGATATGACCTTGTGGTATATTCCCACAGTACCATTAAGTGGGAAACAGTTTCCATCATACAAAAGTTTTTGAGATATCAACATGATTTTTCCCCCCACATTTCAGCAAATGCAGAACCTTCCTGCTTTGATGCGTTTATCAGAAAATTATCCTCTATCTCCTGTCTACATAGAGGCACATGCTTTGAATTCATGAATTTAAGCTCTTTGCAGAAAGAAGGTTTGCACATTTCTGCTTTCTTTACTTTTAGTATCTGTATTTATTGCCTGAATTGTGTGCATACCTCACATAGCAAGAGACAGTAGGTGCCCCAACAGTTTAGTATCTAAATAGTTATGACAAACAAATAATGCTGTAGCCTAAAAGAGGCTTGTTGTACATCCTTGCCAATACAAAGAGGAGCATCTCAAGCTAGCAGGATGAAGTTACATTACCTCTGTATTTGGTTCCAGTGTGACTGCTGTTGGAATATTATGCCATAAGCATTAGTATGGCATGTACCTATTCCATCATCCATCTTCAGTGGTGGATGTTTGTCTGATTGGCTCACATTCTTAATCCGACATTTAAAAGTGACTCACGTCCCAGATAGGATTGGACACCCTGTATCTAGTTCCTCATCTCCAGGTCACGCCTTGCTCTGGCCAAATCCTAAGAATCTCGCTGAGTAACAGCTCAGATTATGGCCTTTCCTATTCATCTTCACAGATAAGCCCTGCATCCAAGCTCCAATGACCTTGAATCTCTGCAACATCCTTTTCTAAAAATGCATTTTCTCCCTGCTCATGCTTAACTGGAATGCAGCTGCAGAAATCTCTCTCTAGCTTGTATTTTAGGCCAGATCATTCTTGCCTCTTAATTTCTTCTCTGGTTTCCTTTTGGCATCATCTCAACCAGGAGATTCTCTTGTGGCCTGGGATGACCCATTCCCACCCAGTGATACATCAACTCATCCTTCCCATCTGCAGATGTCTGTGTTCAGTCTTCAAGCACTTAGGTTCCCTTTCTGCTGCCTTTGTCCTTTTCTTTCAGACTCCCTCCAGATCCTCTTTCAGATACTTCATTAACTTCCTCCATTGCTGTGCGGTCTGCAGGCTCGTCATCAGTAGCGAAACACTTTGAGCACTGAGACCATGGTTTTCCTTGCTGATCACTTTTGCCTGATTGCTTCTTTGTATTCCCTGTCTGTAGCCAGTGGTAGCTGCTTGTATTACATTGTAAACTCCTGCCGTTGGTCCCTTCTTTTTCCACTACCCAACACAGAGGGGTTGATCCACAGTCTGAGCAGCCAGGATCTGTGGTGATATAGGCAAAAAATATGTACCAACTAAATAATGAGAAGTTAGAACATGGCATCATGTGCAATATGAGCTCCTCTCCTTCCTTCTCCTTCTTCAGATTTGCAGTATTTTAATTTTATTTTTTTTATGCAGCAGAAGACAGTAAATGAGATCCCAGAATAGAGTAGCTGATGTTTCCTTTCAGCTGCTGAAGTGTTTCCCTGTGATCCACTCAGTAATGATGGCATTTCCAGTGGTTTCAGCAGGGAAGCCTCTGTGGGCATGTCTGTATGTCCCCCCAAGGTAAGACCATGTGGCAGCCAGGCTAGGCTGAAGGAGGGTCACAGCCAAGGCTATGAACCCTCTTTCATATAAAAATAGAGGATTCTGGTCTTCCAGGCTTGCTGCCAGCATATTACCTTCTAGTTTTGCTGAAATGATCTTGTAAAAGGAGCTAAAAAGGGCTGAAGGAGCAAAACAAGAATGTAGAATTGACGTAGTTTGATCTTCGTGCAGTTTAGTACTAATTTTGTCCTTTGTCTTTAAGCTGCCTTTTAAGTGCTGTTTGTCTCTGTGGGAAGCAAACGGGTCACGTTGTTCTATGTTTCTACTGTAATACACTGCCTGCTATTTTTCTCTTAGATTATTTGTGTAATCTTTTTTGTGCAATCTGTTTGTTCTTGGGTCTTGCAAGCTCTGCCTTTGCTACTTCTTTCCCAATAAGCAGTGCAACTTGTTCTGGATTCACTCATGGGTATTCCGCGCTCAGCGGACTGGGTTATTTCAAACAGTGTGAAAATATTAAAATGGGGAACATGTGTGGGCACTTAATTGTGGTGAGTCCAACCACAAATACCTTCACTGTTGGTAATTGGCACACAGAAAAAGCAGACCTTTGTTTTGTTTTTATCAGACGTTGTGATAGATGAATTGTTTTTCATGGGTTTTTCTGGTTTTCTAAGGAAATGAGGCTTGTGCAATCACACTGCCTGTGTGCATGTGCCTGTCTGTCTGTCAGTTCCTCCCTCACCCTTAACAACTTGAGGGTGGGAAGGAGAGAGAGAGAAGCAAGAGCTGAGCCGTTTTCAACCAAATTTGAGTTTGGCACAGGAGTTGCAGAAAAACACCTAGTTCTACACAAGTCTTGTGAGATCCCAGGCTGAGCCAAAGCCTGTGCCAATGGCTGCATCACTGCAAGATCCACTGTGTATTTGCCCAATTGCCTTAACATGGATCCAGCTCCCTAACTGTAAGCTCCTCAGTTTGAATATTTTGGTTTACTTGGTTTTACCCTTGGGGTGAGTGAGTCAGTTGGGGGTGTTGCTAGTCATGGAACTAGTGTTTTGACTCTGACTGGAGTGGCCACATCTCATGAAAAACATGGTTTGCTCCAGGCCACAGTGTTACAATTTGCATACAAACTTATGAAGAAGGAAGGTTTCTTTGAGCATTCATCTGTGAGAGTTTACAGGAGTATTTCTGTGTACATAATAGCAGAAGCTGGGCTTCTCATAAATGTAGATGGGTTGAGTCTGTTGCTGCCTGAATGGGAATCTTCTGTGGAAAAACCCAGAAAGAGGATGGAAAGCCTAAGGAAATACCAAGTTGAAGCGGAGAAGTTAGCCAAGAATTATGTTGTGCTGCTCATTGGTTTGTACCAGGCCACCAGCAATGAAATTGGGGAATGCCTCAGAGCCATGCAGGAATGTACCCTCAGAGCACCTTTGGAGGCAGGGCAGATGTCTTTATGCCACTTCCTCAAAGACCAGATGGAGAGACAAAATCACTGAGCAATTTTCCAGAGATTGCAAGAGTATATATTTGAATAAGGGAACAAACGCAGGTCTCCTGACATAAGAAGTGCAGTCAGAAGTATGGTCTGTGTAAAGACAACTTCTCCAGAAAATGGAGAGATGCCTTGGTCAAAGAGGAAGATAAATGTTGAAATGTACAAGAGCTAGTTAAATTATGAATGTGAGAAAAGGATGAGGGGGGGAAAAGATTCCCACATGTTAACAAACAAAGCTGAGAAGTGTTTGCATAGACACTGCATTATTCCATGTCCAAATGCCTCATAAAAATAATACCGGATGATCACAGAATGGCACACCAGGGAAAATAAATTCTTCAGCGGAATATTCCCTCTGGAAAAACACTGTGTAAAGTAATACACTAATGGCTTTCAATTTCATGTTTTATATATAGAGATATTAACTACTCCCCAGGCATCTCTTCATATTACAACCCAACTACACAAGCAATTTGGAGAAGGACCCAGCCCATGGTTGGGTTTGTCCACACACAGGACCAAGCATCCTGCTGGATGTGTAACTCCTGTAGTGTGTACAGTAGTTTTCTTCTGCTGCCATCCCAGAGCAGTGCTGCTCTTGTGGTTCTCTCCTGTGAGAGGTTTTTTTAATCTTCTTCCTAGTCCTCATGGTTTTTTCCATTCTTCCCCCATGCTCTGTACCCTCATCACCGTACTGGGAACTCTGCATTCCTTCTCTGCTTGTAAAAATGAAGTCCACACAAGACGTGTTACCGTGGAGTCATTAAAGCACAACATTGTGAATCAAAATGCTAATAACAAATGCTAAAGAGTCAAATACAAAACCAGCATTATTAATTCCTTTTGGGAGAGTTTCCAGGCTTGTTTGGATTTATCCAGTGGCTTCTCTCTCCACATTGCTCAGACTGGCAGCTGCTTGTGTCAGAAACTGTTTGTCCTGGGCAATGCCAACTATGGTTAGGCCATTGTAGGAAACTGGAATGATCCGTGTTCTTTTCCAAATATATCTCAGATTTGTATAGATATCATCCTGCTGCATCCTGAGGGATCCTAAAGTAGCTTACAAGCTTTGCTCCCTGGATGTAGCTTATTGGAGTGTGGGACAGGCAAGAGGGAAGCTGTGAGTGCAAAGACATTAATGTTGCACTACACAAGGACAGCAGCCCTTTTGGGATGATGAGGCATATCCAAGTCCTTTTAGGAAGTTTTGCAGTATTTTTTTCAGTGGCAAATAGACACAGATCATGTAATGAGAGAACATTCTATTATTGCTAGATTATTTATTATTAGGGACATATTATTTGTGTACACATTTATGAGTAATTCTGTTTTTGATTCAATCTGCCTTCCTGCTCTCACCTCATCTCTTGCTTCTCTTTCCCTCCTTCCCACCCTCTGTGACCCCACCACTCCACCCACTGGCCTTGAAGGAGATGTGCAGGGTCCCAAAACTGGGGACACCACAATTATTCTAGAACTGGAGAATATAATTTTGATTGAGACAAAGCCCCATTCCATAGTTACTCTGTTGCCTCCAGTGGGGCTCTCCATACATTCCATGATTTTGTTCATTAATTATTTTCAACATTGTCAGCTGGGTAAGGACATCAGACTTGGATGGGTTGCCTCTACTTTCTAGAACTTGAATGGCAGAGGAAAATCACTAAGGCATACCTTCCGCTCACCCTCTTCCATCATCTCTTCACCAGTCTTCCCTAGGAAAATGTCTTTCCCATGATCTGAGAAACCCTTTTTCTCAGAAGAAAGAAGAAACTACCCAAAAAAATCATTTATATGTGGAATTAAGAATTTTTTTCAAAAACAGACAGAGCTCTCAGAGCTTGCCTTTACTTAGAGTCCCTACTAGCAGCTTCTGATAACCTTTCTTGAAGGATGTAAAGGATAAAGTATCCACACATCAGTTTCTTGAGAAATTATTTCTGTGCTTTCAATGGACACAATATCTTAATCTGTATCAATCTTCAAAAAGAAAAAAATTATTTTTCCATGTAAGAGATTATATTGCACTCTTTGTAATCACTCAATCTTCAGCTACTCCACTTTATTTAAAACCCCAGCTAGCTCAGAGTCATCATGTTCACAAGACTGTTGGGATTGATACTGCTATATTGGCAAAAGCATAAAAAGTGAAATAATTTTGCTACTGTAATTTGCTCTTTTGAGGGAATTGGTTCAAGCAAAAGCTGTTACATGGTAACAACTAGGCTGCCATCAGGCAGCTTTACAAGGCATCCTACCACAGAATTCTTTCATGTGGAGGCAAGGGTCTAGGCACAGGTTTCTCCTAACTGAGAAGCTGAGGATGATTGTATAGCTGGGCTAGAAAATGACTGAATGGTTTGGATCTGGGGTTTAGATTCCTTAAAATGATCGTTGGCTAGCAGAAGTGGAACTGATATTAGTGCAGTCTTCAGAGCTGGTATCTTTAGATGTTTTCATATGGACCATCACTGGAGAGTCTCCCAGGTGCTGAATTTTTGCTAGCAAAGGAATTAATTGCTCTTCTGTTGACTGACCTGCTGTGTCCTCCTTACCCGCTATGCAGCACAAGTGTGTGGGAGGGTGTTCTCTGCAGTTCAGACTAGGAGCTTGCTTTGACTCCTGTCCTTTCCCTTTGGTGACAGGCCGCTGTGCCCGCTGTGGGGAGAATGTCGTTGGGGAAGGCACCGGCTGCACAGCCATGGACCAGGTCTTCCATGTGGAGTGCTTCACCTGCATGGTGTGCAACAACAAGCTGAGGGGACAGCCTTTTTATGCTGTGGAGAAGAAAGCCTACTGTGAACCCTGCTATATTGTAAGTACCCCTTCTTATTTACAACTTCATTTCAATTTGCAGACATTGGAAGCATTAATTTTTTTTTTTGTTGCTGTACAGTTGCCATACAGTTAAGATTCTGATAGTCCTATGGCAGTGCTATGGGGACCAGTTTTTCCATGGTCTTAACGAGAACTCTTCATTGTTTTTTTTTTAATTTATTTTTTGTTGTTGTTGTTTTTTTTTGTTTAGCTTCCTGCCCAAATTCTGTTTTCTGCTCTTACAGTTCTCAAATGAAAGGGCCAGAACTGATGAAAGAGGTGGTTTCTGTGATTATTGTTGTTCAGTCAGGATCAGACCATACAGTGATTTTTGATAGTGTTGCTCTCAGAAGGTTTCTGGGATGAGAAAGCTGATACCAAAATGGTATCTATGATGCCCATGGACTGGTGCCCACGAAAATTAAGAAGGTGGGATGCAAGATAGCACTAAAGTTTCTAAAGTCAAGACCTTTGCATTGCTTGATGGAAGTCCTGCTGAGCTAAGTGTCTTTGGATCGGATATTTTCTTGAAGCTTATCTTACCCTAAAATTTTGTTTCATGTATCCAATAAGCAAACAATTAATGGTTGCTCAGAGGAGCTTCACTTTTTATGATGCTCCCTTAAGAACTAGATGAAACCAGTTGCACAGTTGTAGATTAAAGAAGCATCACATAACATGCTTGAGGCCTTACTGTGGTGTAACCTTAATATATAAGATAGTATTTGTCCTTTAGAATAAGGAAAGCATTCCTAAAGTGTTGATCTTTCTCGAAAACTCCAATTTGGGCTTACTTTATATTAAAAACACTGTGTCTAAGATCCTTCTGGAATCATATTTGCATTTCTGAAAGTAAAAATTGATAATTTTCTTGGTACTTCTGTCACTCCAATAATAATTTAAGTAGTAATATACATTAGTGAAACTGCCACCAATATCCCATTCCTTCTGTTTCTGTGGAAGCTTTGCAAGGGGGATTACTGCTGAAATACTGAATGTAAATGTCTTATCTACAATGGCAGTGATATATGGGCATTGTTAATTGGCTTTTAAAAGCTAAATGATCTTATGATGGAATGCGTACCTTTTAAGCCATTTTTGTTTGCACTACAATGATTGCACCATAAAAAACTTAAAGTTTGTTTCTTGGCAAGTTTGACCATGGGCACAGCACTGCTGACTTTTGTAAGGTGCATCTATCGTATGAGTGGAGTGACTTTATGTAACTGGAATTAAACATTTTATTGACTTCAGCCTTAAATTGACTTCATCTCCTTGTAGATTGATACTTTCTTTTCCCCTTTTTTTAAAATCAAGCACACATTCTTTATCACTCATCATCTTTAGTTTGGGAAAACATCTGCATTAGCCACTGCAGTAATGGTTTAAGATTATTTAATTCCATTACTTATGCACTTCATTAGCCTGAGTGAATCGTTGGCAAGGGTTCAGTAAACTTCCTACATTGGGAGATAAAAGGATAAAAAGGGAAAAGGAGAAGGATTCTGTTCATCATTTTATTTCAAATTTATCTTCTATCTGTTTAAGAGATGAAAGAATTGTAATTTCCTGGCTGCATCTGTGTTGGTATGCTCTGTGATACGGCTTTGCCATTCTGAGTACAGAGTAAAAAAGAGTAAACATTTAATAGCTTTCTTTTATATAACCCAAAAGCGCCTTTAAATGTTTATCCATGCAGTCCACAAAAACCTGGTTATGCACTTAACCCAAAACATGTCTGGATCCATCTGCTGCTGCATATGCAGGGGAAGGGGTGGTGACACTGATGGGACTATGTTTTTGTAGCTGGGCAGCTGGTACCATGAATGGGAAATAGAAAGCAGAGATCTGGCAACCTGATGTAGCAAAGAAAAAAGAAGCAGGGAGGAAACTCACCACCAAAGCATATATTAAATTCTTAAATGTGGAAGAATCTAGTGTTGAAAGCTTAAGTCTTGATATCACACAGAAACCTCAGGACTCTGCTGTGCCTAGAGCCAGATCTACAAGGGATCTAGACACCTGCCATCCTATTGGCTTTAGGCCTGAGGAATTTGTGCCATGGAACATGTGTCTCATTGATTTTTCAATGAAATCAGGTCTGCATTGGCTTCGGTATGCTGATGAGTGCCTTTAGTACAGTGAGGGCCTGAGCTAGACTTGCAGGTTGTTCTCACAAATGGATTGAGGGCCCTTAAATTACTAAATTACTGAGACACAATGTGAATGCTTTTGCCCTTAGATGTGTCATGTGGTCATACTGAAGTCAACAGAAGTTAATGACCTGCTTGAAGTCTAGCCTGCGCTTAAGGATTCTGTTGAATTGTGAACTCTAATTTTTTTTTTTTTTTTTTTTGGAGCATCCTCTAATCTCATTATTAGGAAACTTTGGAGCCTTAGTTCTGTAGGAAATCAAAGGGACTAAAGAACCCAGACTTGGGTTCCTGTGGACCTGAATTTCCATGAAAGGGGGAGCTTGTGTGACTAGCTCCAGTTTGCACAGTTAAACCATGGCTGTGGCCAGCTGAGAAAACAGGATTCTCAGTTGGTATAAATCTGAGTAATTCAATGAAGCTTGTTTACTGGTTTACCTAATTCATGCTCATTTCTAGCACACATTCTCATTTCCCAATGTCCAAAAGTCTTATTGTGCAAGCCATTAGGCCAAGCTGCTTCATTTATATAAGGAAAATAATTTTTAATATTTGCCTGGTCATGATACATAAATTCATTAATTCTTTAATTTTTTTAATGATTCCCTTGTGTGACTTCTGACTGTATGCACCAAAAAGCTATGTGAAAAAACAAAAATACATGTTTTTCAACAGAATTGACTAATCTTCTCAGTTTATTATGTGACTTCTTAGTTGTGGTAGAGTGAAGCCATAATTAAAATTACTGTGGAGTGCTGTATTTAATTACTTGCTAGTCAATACCAAGCCTAAATAGCTTGCAGAAGGGTTACTTTTTTGGGTTTGTTTCTGGTTTTATTTATTGGTGACCCAATTAAGATAAAATGCCCCAAAAGGTTGGATTGACATGTTAAGGTAACTATCACCTGTATTTAAAAAGAGGTATTTTTCCTAATAGGAACTTGGGTACCACTGTCAACTTCTTTCACGCAAAATTCCCTCCACCCAAAAACCACTCACTATCATTTCCTGTTATATCTTATGAATACAGTGAGTTCTCTTGCCAGTGTGTTTGCTGGTTTTCCTCTTCACCAGAGGATACTTTCATTATTGATGTTATTTTTAAGAGCACCAGCCTTTTCCGTTAAGACACTTCTGCCGCACTAAAACCAACTGTAAAAAATAGTGTTAATAGGAGACAGATGTCTCCAAGTTGTTGCGACAGTCAAGTAACATCTGAAATCATCACGATAGGATTTCCAGTGTAACCAGTGTGTTGCTGCACACATGATGAATGCTGTGTCTGCAGTATGTTATCAGTATACTTTTCTCCTCCCTTACAGGGCGATTTACTGACAAAAAACATTTGGTTTGCTTCCTCTAAGTAGCTGAAGAGATTTTAGCAGTGAGCTAGGCACGGAGAAAAGGTTAAGAATAATACCATTGGAACCGTTGTTATAAAAGATTGAAGAGCAAGATGTTAGAGCAGTGCCAGCTGACTGCTTTCCAAATACTGTATTATCACAGACTGAACACAAGGTTAACCAGACACACCGGTCTGGCAAGAGCGATGTTGCTGTTTTGTGAATGGGATGTTCTTTGATGTCCTGATGACATTCTTTAGGACATGGAAATTTTCCACCATTCTTTATCCCCTTTCGTGGCAGGCCAGTGGTTGGCAGTAGGAGATAAACTCACTGAAGCTGAGAGCTGGGAGGTGCTAAGCACCTACAATTGGTGCAAAAATCGCCAAGATCTTGCAGATGTTCTTGACTTCTGGTAGTTTCTTCTGTCATGTCCAGATCAGTGCAGCCAACTGCTGGGCCCTGAGAGAAGGACCATGGTGCAATGGGAAAAGAGAGCAGAAATAGTTAAGCAGGTAAAGCAGAAACAGAATCAGGTAAAAGAGAGTTCAAACAAGTTGTGGGCTAGAAATTATGCGCTATTGAAGAAGAAAGAAACTGTCTCATGTCTGCCTGTCTAGAGTGGAGGAAGGTGGTAGGTAAGGTACTGCAGTGCCCTGTGGAGACCAGGGGATTGAGGTTTCCTATTTCTGCTGCACTCTGCAAGATATGGAGGACATGCCCTTAAACCTGACCATAAAGGATACTTAAAAGGCTGAGGTTCATCTTTCCAACATTAGTAAAGCAGTGGAAGCACTCAAATGGGGAGGAGTTTTGTGTGGATACCGTGCTTTTGGTCCCACCTTTAAACTCAAGATCATAGTGCTGTGCTCTTTTTTCTCTCAATTGTTTGTTTCATGAGTAAAAACAAACCCATGTTGTCGAGGTTTCTTGCTCTTTTTACTTTCTGGCCTATCAAAGACTGTAGTTCAGTAGAAAGAAGATAGTTCAGACCAGAACACTAGAGAAATGCTGATGCTCTAGGAAATGGTACAATTAGAGCCACTGTTGCCACAGGGCATCCTAGGAAAGCTTGAATTTGTGCTCCTTAAAATTGCTGTTGCCTTCAGTGTGACTGGTTTTGTGGTCCTCACCCGTTGTGTGCACAAGACTGCGGCTGCTGGAAACCTGTGAACAAGCAGCTATCTCCAGCACACAGCGTTTGAAGAGTAAGGTTGATCCCTGCAGTAGAATTACTTCTATTTTTAAAAATAATTCTGCAATTTGTAAGCAGAGATTACAGCACTAATTTAGCAACCATGTAACAATTTAAATTGGTCCAGAAAAGAGAAACTATAATTTAAAGATTTTTTTTTTTATGATATAAGTTTTCTTCTTTTAAAAGTAAAAAGCGCTCTATTCTTGTTTTTGTCAAGCAACGTATTGAATTTGAGAGTAATTTATGGAAAGTGCTGCCAGCATGGTATTGCAAGTGCTCCACAATTTGAATTTAAACTGCTCAATGGGATCATTAAGACTATTATGCCTGCTTTCCAGAGTTTGAATTCAAAATGACAACTGGAACAAAAATATAAAATAAACTAAAGGGAAAGTCACGCACTCTTTACGTGGTGGAATTTTTTTGCCCTCAAAATATTTCATTGAGATCAATGCTCTTCTTCAGCCCTCTCCTAGAAATAAAAGCTGGTGTTGCTAGTTTTAGTTTGGTGCTCCCGTGTGAGTCATCAGCAGCAGGGAGCTGAACCTGCGACCCGTGGAGCTAAAAGCATTAAGTTTTGGCTGCTGCAGGGAGAGATTCAGCTCAACTGTGCCAGGCAGCCCTGAGCTCCTGCCCCACAGGTTTCTTGCCCACAACAGAAGATTTCTGTGGGCACAGCAGACACAGAACAGCTCTAGAGGTTTGGTTGGCTTACAGGCGTGTTTTGATCCTGTTGATGATTCACATCCATAATTTAGATCCTCTGGGCCCAAATGGTAACTTTCTGGGAAAAAAGCATGGCAAGGGAAGAGTGTCATTCCCAGTAAGCTGATCATCGTTTGTAAAACTGAAAAATACATAAATTTCAGTAACAGCCCTTTCTATTTGTACCACACAGCATCAGCTGATATAAAAAACACAGGTGGAAGCTGTGGAGGAGGGATGTCCATAAGCTTGGTGCAATTGCTTTGGAGTGGTAAATGCAATCAAGACAGAAAATAGAGGAGGATGGAATCCTATTGCATAAGTTGCACCTGGAACTTCCAGGAGTCCAATCTCTGAGGTAAAAAGAATGTGTGAGAGAATATATCAAGAAAAGGAGCTCCTGTCAAAACTGGGACGGAGACTGAACTTAGCTGACCCTCTTGGAGCCTGCATCTGTTTCTTCAGTGGCCTACCAGCTGTTGTAGGGGATGGGTCATGACTCTTACTTTGCCACTAGACGGGAGGAAAAGGTTCCTTGAAGTAGGGGATGGGGGGGGGGTCAATGACCTTTCTAAACTGGAATTATAAAGAAAGGGGAGAAAGCATACCATGAGATTATGAGGCATGCTGTATAGGAACTTCGCTGGAAACTCAGAGGCTCAGATCAAAGAGAACAAAGCTGATTCATGTCACTGTACAAAAAGGACAGGATGTCTACAGAACCAGTATGCATGAGGAACAATTCCTAGTGCTTTTAGAAGATACAAAATCACAAGTCTTGCCAACAATTGCATTGAACTCACCTTGGCGGAGGATTCTCTAAGTGAGACCATGTGCTTGTCTACTGAGATGGCTTAGAAGATGAAATTATTCGTTTTCTCACTGCAGTAGGATGTGCTTGGCTAATTGATCCAAATCACTTGATGAGATTAAAGGTGTAGTGCATCTGTTTTCATCCTATGATTGCTGTTTGCCTTTATGGTGTTGACTGTTGCAAATGCATCTAATTGGAGGTACTATGACTGTGTTCTCTTTCATGAGGTCCTGCTGGCTTGTAATCCTGCATAGTTACTTGTCACTCCATACTGCTGAAGACAATTACTTTGGAAAGGCTGTGATTTATTTGAAACAGGGCCTGTAATTTAGGTCTGTGTTTCCATCAGATCCACATATTATAGAGTTTGCCATGTCCTTCCTAATGCAGTGGTGTCAAAGTGCTGTGCAGTGTTCAGAGTTAAAAAACAAACAGAACTTACTCAAGTAAGTAAAGGGTTAATACCTTCAGCAAATCCTTTTGATTATTTTGCCCTGCTGATCTTACACTGTCAGAGCTGCTTGTAAAGCACAGACCTTGCAGCCAGGCTGTGATACCTGCTAGTAACAGAGCTGAATCTGTCCTGAGGGGGATGTTTGGATTTAGCAGGTATGATTTCCCCTTAGCAGCCTTGCAGAGAATAGAAAGTCTTGTCTCTCTGGCTCTTTAATTCCAGATGCCCTCTTACTCAATCCAGACAGCAATTTTGCAAGCCTGAGTGCCAGGGAGGCGACCGAGCTCTTGCAGTGTTGCCACTTCAGCCGTCTCCTTGGTGAAGCCACACTCCAAGGAATTTGCTCTGGCAAGAGCTCTGTCTGTGAGTCGATCCTCCCTCTAGCGTCCTGCCTCTGTTTCTTCACTCCAGGACGTCACTTTGCCTGCCTGCAGTGTTTGTTTGCAGCAGAGGAAACTGTTTAACTTGCCATCAGCCACACACGCAAACCCCAGTGGGCTTGGTAGATTTCTGGTTAGAGAAAACAAACTCAGTGCCAGTTTAGGGAATGCTCAATAAGCATGAATGATGACAGGAGAAAAAGTTTATTGATTCTAAGAGTATGGTGAGTGTTTGGTGCTCATGGAGGGTCAAAGCAAATTCCAAGTATGTTGCTTTTTCTTTGCTGCATTGATTATAAAGCTGTGGGCCAAGCACAATATTGACAGAAGAGGTCAATAGCCCATCCAGCGGGCTATTTTGGGAAGAAGGATGACCAGATTATAGTTTAGCTCTGGTGTTTGCTGGGGACAAGTGATTATTGTGCACCAGTAGGTAGCAGCTTTCATGGGAGTAGAGAGCGTGCTGGTTAATGTGGTCCCTGTGGCTGCACCTATCCATGTGGGGACTGATTGTATGAGTCAAGGCAGTGATGGCACCGTGAGCATTGGCTTGCATGGTGCTGCTGGGGCACCTCGATGTCTTAAGAGTGATGAGATCTGCATAGTGTTGCCCCTGCTTTTCTCTGGCTACTGTTTTCCTTACAAATGTTCATTGTGGAAGCATTGTGTGGGTTTTTCACACCAACCTGATCTTTAACCACCTGAGCAGACTTACCCTCCAACTCTCTGAGGCAGTGCAGTAAGTGTAGGGAATCAGAAGCTGGTGGCAATCTTTATGGATCCTGCACCCATTTCCAAAGGCTTTTTCTGTTGTCAAAACTGGAGCTTCAAGGGGAAGGAAAACCAAGCTGAGAACCCTTGTAACATCCTTGATTTCAGGTATAAAGCAGGGATTTTATAGGCTTCTTCAGACACAGAAGGAATGTGTTTCTGCATCCACTGGGGTTTGGAAAAGGTCTTTGTATTGTTTTGTTTTTTATTGTCTTGCTGAAATTAATCTGCTGACATGTGATAGCTCATTGTATTAACATCCTTGCTATTTGACTCTAGCATGAAGTGGCCTTTGTTTTCAGATTCTCATATTACCTAATGCTCTTTATGTAGGTATTTTTTCAAACTACTCTGAAAATTTAAACAAATAATGGTTGTAATGCCCCAAACCTAAAAGTTGCTACTGGCCTAAACTGGTTATTTTCCCTTGCTTGTGAAGGGAAAAACAGCATAGGGGGGAAAGAAGTGTTGAAATGTAAATTAACTTTTGGATGTTATCAGAGACTGAGATTTTAAGTATAAATATTCCATTAGCTCCTGACAATGTAATTTTTTGTTTAAGGACGTGTTAAAACCAATACACCATCTTGGCTTTCCACCAACAGAGGTATCTGTGTAACAACACTTTTATTTTATATTTCCTACAGCAAGCCATCTGTGACTGGACATATTTTAGGAAGCAAGTGAACATCATAGCAACGTTCTCTACTCTGAGTAACTTTTAGACATTTAAAATTAAATGTGCTGCCAAATATTTATGTTCTGTTGTGAAAAGAAAAATATTTATTTGATATCCCAGTCTCTGTGGCAATTCACAGTCAGTTGCTCCTCTTTGGAGCTGTGCTTTTATTGTGGGTAGTGTAGGGCAAAAGAATGATATGGGCATCACTGAAGATGTCCTCTAGGCTCAGTCCTCAGGAGTGAATGAGGGCACCTGTAGCACGCAATGGGGCTTTGCAGGGAGTGTGAGAGGTTGGGCCCTGGGTCCTTGCATGGAAAATGCAGTCATGTCTGGGGCAGGTTGGGGACCAGGTTGTTCTTGCTGCTGGCACTCCTGGGTTGGAGTATGGTGGAATAACCAGTGCAGCACTCCTGCCACACAAGAGGCTAAAGAGTTCCTTGACAAGCCAAACCACTTTGCCTGTTGTCTTCCAGTGCCAGTGTCTTCCAGACACTGCAGCCATCACCAAGGCAACCAAGTTGCCAGAATTTAGCAGCAGCAAGGCAGAAGGAGAAATTATAGACAGTCTAAGTCATGACTGGCAAATGTTACTGAGCCTGAGCTGCCCTGATGGGTTGGTCTGAGCTTTGCTCTAAGTAATACATGCCTTGCTTTTAGTAATAATTTTCACAGAAGTCTAGTATTTATTTTGTACTTCAATTGAATCACTATAAGGTTGTGAAATGCTTTTGTTTGAGGGTTCAGAAATCAATACGGTCCTCTTGCTACACTAATAAACAACTAAAACATCTAAAGCAATCATGAAATAGTTAATTCCATTTTGAGGAGGCTGAAATGTCCTGAAGAGTCCCTGGTTGCATAGCACCGATTTTTGCTCAGTGCTCATTTGGAATGGTTGGTATAACTTGCCTGTACTTGCCACCCTAGGACCCAGCTGGAACCAGCACAAGTTCAGGTGAATCACTGGTACATAACCTGTCTACGTATGTCTATCACCTGTAGTATCAATGTCATACACAGGCTGTAAATTTGTCTTATTTATATGCTGGAAAGAGAGCCTTGCAACATAGAGAAGGAAGAGAAGGCAGTCCTGATTTCCTCTATTACCTCTGACAGGTTTACTCGCACTGTGGCGTGGCGATAAGATTAAAGTTTTACAGCAATATCACCTCCATCCAGGCAAATAAAAACCCAAAACCATAAAACCTCTCTCCTGCTTAGTTTTCAAACCCTTTTATAGAGCTTCTGCATCTGTTAATAAAATCTTTAATTCATTTTGAACATTTTATTGTCACTTTGGATAAAAGTTTAATCAGATAGAATTATTGCCCTCCTAATATTCCCTTAACCTTTGCATTTTAGACCATTATCAGTTAAATTTTAAAATTGCTTTTTATAGACTTGAATGCCCCATCTCTGTTTTTTAGAGGGTACTTTTGCACAGAAATGCCATAGTTTGTCTTGAGGTCATGTGAAAACTTAAAAGACTCTAATGCAAGCACTGCTCACTTTCTGCTAGTGTCTTACATGCCCTATTAATTACTTTAATGGTGACATGCTGGTTTAAGGGAGTTCTTTATTAATACCACTAAATCACTTTTTATTGTTGTTTAAACACTTTTTCTTTCCTTTATGTAGATGTATTTAATCCTTTCTGTCTTTAAAATAAATGAGTGCATAACTCCCCATGAGGCGTCTGGCTTTTACATTTTGTACTCCTAGGAGTAGGGAATGGGGGCATTTTGCTCCCTGCAACAGCTGCATTCCAGCAGAGGTGCACGTGCTACTTGTGTCTGCAATCACATTAGATTATTGTGATGGAAGCAATTTGTTAAATCTGGTATCTGTCACTGGAGAAGCTATATGCAGCGAACTTTTACTCTTCCAGGATGCTGAAATTTTGGAGGTCAGTCTAGCTTTCTTGTCAAAAAGAGCAGCAGTTCCAGTTCAATAAAGGACTTGGTTATGTTTGAGCCCCTTTTCAAAAAGAGCAGACACAATGATCTGCTTTCAGTCTGAACTCTTCAAGTAGCAGTGTTCTAGTATTTAACTTTAAAAAGTTGTATAGCATTCACTGAAACAGTTTATTTATGGAGTAACCCTTTTCTTAAACTAGCCAGCTGGTAAAGCATTGGCATCTGTGCCTGCAATTGGATTTTTGTCTTAGCAGTTCTGTATTTTTTTAAGGTAGTATATTTATACAAAATATATTTTTTTGTTCTATATTAGATGTGAAAATGATGATCTGGAGAAACACTTTCAAAGCACATAAATGAGTGAGATACTTGCAGTCTTTTGATCTGCTATCATACTTCTAATAGTGAGACTGAAACTATTATTACTAAGTAAGTACTTTAGTCCCTTCTGAAAGTGTTGCCTATCCAGTAGCCAGTGATGGTGGTTCCAGTATGAGCCTATCCCGTATTTGAAATGTATAAATAAACTTGATCTTGAAGAAAATCACAGTGGATTATTGAAACACATCTTTACCAACAGCAACTAGTCTTTTCTTTAGTGAAGCAGTAGCAGTTTTAGGCTGGAGGTTGTCTTTTGTATGAGCCAAGTATTGAAAGTTGTCTTACATTGTGGGGCCTGTCTCTTAACCTGTTATCTCATAGATGAATTCTGACTCCTCAAAGCAACTGTACCCAGCTGAGTATTAAGGCTTCTGTTCACCTCTCTGGGGCCATTGTATGTGTGTACAGACACACTTGCACAGGAATAAGATGGAAGCCTGGATTCTATCTGAAATTACTTGGGATTTATCTGGGGAAGGTATTTCTTACTCTCTTGGACTTCCCCTCAAGTTTTACAAATCACTCTGTAGTTACCAGCAGTATACTTCACTGTTGAGTGGGCAAAGCCCTTTGCTCACGATTTCTATTTTAATTTTGGGAGCAGGGAGCACACTCATGCACTTACACAATACTAAATGCTACCTTTTGCATTTTCAATTTTTGCTAAATGTACCTTTTGCATTTTAGAATAAGCAGCAAATTAAATGGCAAGCCTAAGTGCTGTTTGGCAAACCATGGATGTAGAGTCACTCTAGATTAGACAAGGGACCTGATCTTGTAAATCCAATTAGTCTAAGATGTGCGCCCACTGATCCTGATTTGAATGTTTTCTTTGATACTACTGGGAGCTAAATCAGACTTCTGGTGAGGGATCTCAACTTGCGACATAAGTAAAATTTTCAGTTTCTAATTTTTAAAGTCTTAGATAAGTAAGGAGGATTCATGTGAATTTTAGTGGAATTTCCCTAAAATTAACTGAAAAGCTAAAGAGATGCTTTTCTTTCCCTCCCTTTAGCTTGTGTTTACTTCTCTTTTCCCTTGTGAATACCTTGTTTATTTTTTAAATAAATAATCATATTTTAAAGCAGTGTAAATAAATTGCAAAGTGTGCTCCAATGGGGTGGATAAATATATTCCATCTGCTGGGGAGTGATTATTAAATAATTCACCAGTGGCAAACCCAGAAGTGGTTATCCATTTTCCCCTCATTCATGGGTAATTTTTCCTACATCCCGTAGGAGCTCATTATGTTTTCTTTGTACATAATGTTTAATAATTTTTAAAGTCTGGCACTAACCCCTCTGTCTACGGATTCTTCATCTTTTCCAAAATATTTGTGCATGTGTATGCATGTAAGTCTTGGCAGAGGAAGATATTTGTTTCCTTTCTTCCCTTGTGTTGAGAGAAGGCGAGCATTGATGTATGAAGTGAGGCAGGGAGTTGGGAAACAAGTTTCCCTGTGTGCTGAGGGAGTTTGCTCCTGCAGGGATGGTGGATGGGTCACATCTCTGCTCCCCCACTTGTATGGGAATCAATGTGACTTCTGGGTTGTGGCAGGCATTAAAGGTTTAGCTTATACCTCAGAATTTATAAACAAAGGAATAGGAAGTAGGGAGGAGGAGTTGGGCAGGTATGTGAAGAGTCCTGTCTTTCTGAATATTAGGAGGAATTTGGTTACCTTCCAAGGAACCAGTGAGCCCAGCAAGCCTGGCTTGTGCATAAGCCAGAGCCATATCCCCACAGTGGAAAAATTGCCACCGATGTGTGGATTTGTGGGGTGTGAGTTATATATTAAGGGAAGAGCTCAGCTCCTCCTGGTAACTAGCAGATCTCTCCTGTGTGGGCTTTGAGCAGGCTGGGAGGATGGCTGAGGGTTGACTGAATTGGGTTGATACATACTGGGAGGTTGTATGGGCAGCAGCTGACACCTCTGGAGCTGGATGCCATTTCAGAAAGGTTCAAGTTCTCATAACTGCATCTGCATCATTGGGCAGGGGGTGAGGAACCACCATTCTGTCCTGCAGCTACCCATTGCCAATGCCCAAGGTCCTGTGGTCAGAGCTGGGCTCTAACTTAGGCTGGAGGCAGATGTTTGCAGTTAGAGGACAATTACTATCTTGGTGCTTAGATTTGTAATTAGCCACAGGAAATTCTTTCCTCAGATGATGAAGACAGGAAGGTAAAAGTGTCTCTTAATGCTTTCACTGTTTTTCTAGTTGAGTGAATCCAACTGCCCTCAAAGGAGGGAGCAGTAGTCTTTTTTCAAGCCAGGTAATGCTCTCTGCTCTTTCACACATGTCCAAAGATCTATGCTGTCAGCCAGAGAGGAGCAAAACCTCACTGAGAGGCAGAGAGTTGTTTTCTTTCTCTCCCTCTTTTTCACATTCCCTGTAGGGCATGTACAGGCTCTGGGTTTTAGAGGCAACTGTGCTCTGTACTGAGCAGCAGCAAATAGCTTTTCCCTGGAACAAAGAGCAGACCCAAACAATTTGGGTTTGGCTATAATTTCCAAATTATTCTTGACCTGGAAACTCCTCCTTTTGTTACTCTACTGGTCCATACTCCTAACAGAAGAATAGGGGGGAATTTTTCGGGGGATGGGTGTGAATTACCAGAGCTGTGAAAATTTTGTTTGTTTGTGAAGAAAGGCCTTTCTTTCCTTCTCAAGACACTTCCCAGGCTTATATTCTGCATAGCTCCAGCATAGTCAAAGCTGTGGTTAGGATAATATTTCCCATGACTGGATTCTGAGCAAAACATGAGTTTTGCTGCTCTCAGTCTAGGACTGAAGCACTGCAACAACTGAAGTCGGTGCTGACGCTGGGATCCATTCCCCATCTCATTTCCTGCTCTAAATGGCTAGTAATTTTCACTCCTGGCAATAATGCTCTAGGATGGAAGAGCACAGGGGAGCTAATATCCAGGTGAAAGAGCTGTAGTGAGTGATCAGATTGAATATGAAGCCCTAGAGCAAATAAGCAATGTGTTTGCTACTATATGCACTACAGACATAAAGGAGGTTGGACCCCATAGAGTAAAGGCTGTCAGGATAAGCTAAGGTATGCTATGCCAGTTGCAGGAAAGGTTCTATGGACTCAGGATTTGATGGACTGCTCCAACTTTAACCTCAGGAAGCTGGAAAAAACAGTAAGGACTGGAAGGGTGTTTGAAGGATATGCCTGGAGCTGGGGAGGACAAAATTACGGCCATGCTGGCTCTTCTGTTCCCAAGGCTCACCCTTACGTTAGCAGTTCTCCAGACGTACAGCTCAGGAGACACCTGCATTCTGCTTGCAGACCCAGACTCCTGGCACTTGTATTGGAGATGCCATTTAATTCTGTGTTCATTGATGTCCTTGATATTAACCAGATGAGCATTATTGCCTAAAAGTAGGAGGGACTCTAGAAACCTGAGCTCAGGATGTAGATAGAGTTATTTCCCTTACGTTATCTTTTCTGACCCGTGCATTCTGCTTCTCCCCTTGGATTTCAGGTCTTTGGCTACTTTTTTCTGAGTTTATTGTTATGGTGATTCAGTTGCTTTTCTTGCAGTCTCTTTCCAGTGCATTGAGAGCAGCAGAAGTGGTGAAGTGATAGGTGAAGTGCAGGGGGCAAATCTGAGAAGGTGGCCCATCCCACACATACTCAACTCAGCACCACTTTGTGCTGCTGGCAGTGCCTCTGGCTAAATGCAGAGTGAAGGACCCTGCAGAGAAGACTTCCAAAGCAGGACACAGGCTCAAGGTACTGAGACAAAGCCTGTCTGCTGGACCATAATGCACTGTAGCATGTATTACAGTGCATCATTAAGAAAATTCTAGTTGCCAAATGTTTCTGTTTTCACATAAAGCTATTCCAGGTTGTTATCTGATTTTTCTCTGGTATGGAGAAGAGCAGCTGAAGCAGACAAGAGACCTTGTGGGTGGAATACATTATGTCCAGAAATCAATCACAAGGTAAGGTAGGAATAGAACTGAGTTTATTTACAGTCCGTTGACTTTTATAGTTAGCACCATTTATTAGAGAAGATGAAGAAGAAGAAGAAAATTAAGCAGAGGGCAGGGAAATGTTTCTTTGTGATATTTTTGTGCCTAGCAATGAAAAGAGATGTGTGTACGAGCTGACAATTTATCTTCTGCCCTGAAGAGAAATGACTTGTTCTCAAATGGGCATGAAATGAAATAGTGCAGAACACGATAGGAACTTTTCTGAGTAAATGGGTCAATTTCCTGTCATTCTCTCGATAATTGTATGTAGAGCACACAACGCTCCAAACACTGGCAAATGTGATTTCTTTTTTTTTTCCCCTCCTGTTATTTTACTCCTCTTGTAAATGGGTGGAAAACATATTCCAGTGCTGGCACTATTATAATCAGCTTTTGCCGGTGGCTAATAGCAGTCCATTTTCGGTGAATGCTTATTACCTCCGAGCAGTCCAAGACACTACATAGTAACCCAGCACTGTGTAGATTGGTGCTGTTAGGAACAAGATGTAGTTACAGGGACAGCAAATACCCCATCGCAGCAGGAAATTCACTTGTCCCTTTATCTCCTCTTTCCTAATTGCAAAATAAGCCCTGATGCTCTAGCTGGAGAAGCAGCCTTTTTTTTGCCTTCTGAATTTTTCTGGTATGGTTTTCTTTCTTGCTATCCCTTAGTAGGTTGATGCGTTTTCTTCTGCTTGTGGCAGACCTGGCTGTTACTAAAGGAGAAGGGATTCAAGTCAGACTCACTGAGGACTGAATAATTTTACTCTGGCTGTTAATTAAAAATAACAGAAGTGCCATAGCAGGTATTCAGTGTGTGACAGTTAGAGCAAAAAGGGTGAATCTTATTGGTACAGGTTAATGCAGTGACAAAGCTTTGGGCGTGCCATTGAACCTCAATCTGAGGAAGCTATTAAGAAAATACAGAGAATGTTATAGGCTCCTGCTTGGAGTTTATAGGAATGATACATTCCCAATCCAAGCCTGATGAGAACTGGAGATACCCAAGCTGTGATATATCATCTGATGGGGCAACACAACCCTTTGGGAAATAAAATCTATTATCTCTGAGGTGATTTAGAGATGTGTACTCCAAGTTTCATGAGAAATGGATTTCAACTGAAGATGTTTGGGAATTGCTGCTTACATGCCACTTAAATCCCAAAAGGAAAGTCTTAATCACACATTTTAGAGAATGGAATCTCAACACTTTGAAAGAAAACTCTTAGAACAGATTTTTCGTCTCACCACTAGTGAAAAACTGCTTCTCAAAAGTGTGTGTCAGGATGAGGCATTTCCCATGGAAATTTCCATTTGGAATGAGAAGTCAGGGGCATTTCTGAAGCTTACAATAAGGTGTTTTTTACCAGCCGTAGCTACAGCCCTTCTGAGAATACCCCCTAGGGTCAGTGTCACCGTTGTTATGTGTGCACAGGACAAGTTTCAGCCCAAGACAGGGTGGTCACAGCTTTAAAATTATTATTGGAAGTTTATAAACCATCAAATACATTTCTGAGTTGTTTTAGTTAGTATTATGAAAAATGCGTCTTGTAGCAGGTATCTGTTAAGATCAGACACATCTATTGGTCTTTTATTTCTGGTCTTAATGCAAATGAACTGTAAATAAGGAAATCCACAGGAAAAATCTTAACTTCTTCACCACTAGGAGGAAAGGGAAGAAATTCATGCAATAAATCAGTAACTGCTGAAGTGGACTTCTAAATGTTCAATGGTGTTGTCCCTGCTTGGCATAAGGCTCCACAGTCCACAAGTCATAAGGAACTGGAAGTAAATGATCTGACCTCTGTCAGCAGGAAGGAATGTGCACTGTTTATTCCACTTGTCTTTGTAAATGTGAGGCCCTGAAGGACTGATTCAGAAGCCAGTTACACTTGGTATGTCTGAAGTAACTCAGCTGCAGGGAGTAGGATTGGGCTGCTGTAAAAGCCACTGGGGGAATCAGGTCAGAATTTGGCTGTGCCGCTGCTTTGACCAAAGAGTAGGATCTAGTGATTCTTACTTTGAGCAAAATATAAAAAGATCAAGGGCAAAATTAGTCATTTGCCCTGTGTTACATAAGAATATTTTAGCAAACACTCTTCTCCCTGGATGTTTAAATTCATTGCTTGAATAATCACTGAAGACAATGTGGTAATAATACATTCCTCATGTGTTGGAGGCAAAGAATTTCTTCTGGTTTTACTTTTGCAAAATGTATTAAGCCATTTAGGTTTTGTTAATGTTTGCACACAGGGAATTGGGGAGGGGGAGATGTTGTTTTGTTTTTTACTAGTGTTTCTTTAAGGGAACACATTTATTGGCTGATTTGGAGACAAATGGATCTCTGTCATACAGATATCATTCCTACAATGAGATTCATGCCAGATAACTTCATCTAACTAGAAGCCATGTGCTTTGTCTGACATACATGTCTCTTGGGAGTGATGCTGGAGACTTGCTGGTAACTCTTGGAGAAGAATATTTTAACCAGCCCTACCTGCAACCCTCTGCAATCTCCCAGAATTTGCCTCACCTTTGCTTGATGTATTCAAGGCAAGCCGCATTGGAGTACCTAGAAATTAGGTTTTTGTCTACCTGTAGCTTGCCAGTGGCCTGGTTGTTTAGTCATGCTCTATTTCACTCTCATTCAGGGCTGTCTCCACCACAAAAAGCAGTGCTGACTTTTTTCTTTGACAGAGCCAGTAAAATAAAGTGGAGATGCAGTATGTTCAGACTGTTCTATGAAATGTAGGGTCTTAGGAAATGGACCCTGCAGATAAGCAAGCTGGGCTCTGAAACCTCCTCAACTGGATGGTAAACCACTGTGAAACTGCCATTTCTTTGAAATACAGGAGATATGTCAAGGTGGAGGTCGTGTTGCAGGTCCAGCTCAGACCAGCATGAAAAAAATACCTTGGGATGTATTAGGACAGAGAGACAGAGAAAGGTTGGGAGTGCTTCTTGGGAAGATGTGGGTCAGGACTGCATTTGTCTTCCCTCTGTGGGCTCCAAGCTTACTCCAGCTCCTTGCTCGGAAGAACACATGGTTAATACTGCCAGATGCAAAAAGAGTGAGAAAAAGGATCATGCTCCATAGGAGATGTGCAGTGGGCACCATGATGGGTATTGTGATGCTGGTGAGGTCCAATTGCATGAGCTACAATGCTACCTGTGGGGAAAAGCTGGGTTGAAGAGGAATGGTGTAAACTCTGTGGCTGGCTGACCAGGAGGGGTTCTTATTGGCAGCTATGGAATTTATTGAGCTTGAAATTTGGATTAAAAAAATGTCCATATTAGATCCAAGAAGGGGTGCAAGCCAGAACCTTGGAAACTGTTTCATTGCTGGCTTTGGGAGGAAATTTTGGCTTTCAAAGTTATGACATGACTGACATGTTCTATTTGGTTTTTCAGAATCTTTTTTTTCATACTCCCATGACTCAAATCCATTTGAATTTTTCCCTTTGAACCATGTGTTTGTAAGCTCTGGCTAGCCTAGCATTGCGTTTGTTATTCTGGCATTGGGCAGTGGAAGATGGAGGAATGTTTTTCCACTGCTACCACAGTGGTCTTCCACTCAGTGCTGCAGAGCAAAACTTCTAGCCCAATCCACCAAACTCAGTTAGACTCTGATGCCTCCTGGAAGGAATAGGCAGGGAGCTTTGAGCCACCTAGGCCAGCATTGTCGAATACAAGTACTACAAAGAGAGAAACACAAGCCTTGCCTCTTAATTTGGCATCTCTTTCTGACCTGAAAAGTACCACCTCCTCCCCTGCCTGAGTTTTGTTGATCTTCTGTGTTTAAGTAGTGTCTGTCCTCTAATGGCATAACTGGGGGGAGATTTGGGTCTGAATTCACCCTCAGGCCATTCATACACTCTTCAAAGCACTGTCCTGATACCTGGGATATTGAGAGTTGATTTTTGAGCTGAGAGTTAGAAGGCAACTCCTAGTCTTTGCCTCCCACACTGGTCTTGCTTTCTCCTAGGCAGGCATTTCTGCTTTGCACAGGCAAATATTTGCTGGGCCAGAGAGCAATGGGCAAAGGAACTGAGTCCATTGCTGTAAGGTCAAGCTGTTTGTTAAAGAGAGAGGACGCCAGCACTCCAGGCATGCTCTTAGGAACACACTCCAGATCCAGCTCTGAAAGCAAAATGTTACAAGGACATGTCCCATTTATGACATGCCACCAGCCCCAATTCCCCAGCCAGCACTGAAGAATCGGCATATAAATGGTTGTGTGAATGCCTGGTGGTGAAAAATTGGGGCACCTCAGGGACTTTATTAAAGCCTATGTGTTTTCCTTTCCTGCCATCTGTACTAGCTCCCCAAGGGTTCTGAAAGTTGAATCTGCGAGCTTGTTTGCTCCCTTACATGCTGTTTAGGCAAGTGGGCAGGCCTAACGAGGCTCTGTGAAACATTCTCCCCATGTGAGGAACAGCTTCATCATTGGAGTGCCACCATGGTGCTGATGCCTGCTGGAAACAGCCGACACATCTCCTGATGTCCAGGAAAGGATCAGAGTACACATTGCTTTCTGGGAGCTAGGTTGCCTGCTAAAAGGGGCTAAAAGAGGTAAAAACTTGGTTTTGGTTGCTTCTGTCAGCTGAACTGGCTCTGGTGCACTTGTGTAAGTGGACAGCATATTCATATCCATCCTGTTTGCTGATATTTTTGCAAGGTTTCCCAAGCTCCTCCCTCCCCTTCTCTCCTGTATCTATAAAATAATACTGCTATAATCCAGTTTGACTCAGCAGGATCCCTTTCACTCTGGCTAATCCCCATATATAGGCATCAGTTCAGGGAGATGCACTAGAATGCTGCAGTATTTCCCCCAGCATTTTGTTTAAACAGGATGACATTATTCAGACAAATTAATTCCTCTAAGATGCAAACTTGTTCTGACTGAGTGCTTCAGCAGCGTCCCTGAGAGCAACTATCCAAGATCTGACATCTTAACAGCTCTCCACATGGTCAGGGGGAATCTTACATAAAAGATGTTTGGCTGTGCATATTTGAGAGGTGCAGCTTCTCCTTTCCTTACATTTCCATCAGGTTTTGGTGAAAAATACCTTTTTTTAAAAGAAGTTAATAGGAGCTAAAGCACAAACCATTTTGGAAACTGTCCTGGCATATGAAAATAGAGAGTAAAGACTACTCTGCCCTCTGAAATCCTTGCCAGAAATGTGAAAAATGGGGATCTACTTCTGACACTCTTCCATTATGCTTGGAGTTCGTCTTGCATGTCTGGCACAGCAGCTCTGTCTACACCTGGCTGCTCATCCTGTAAAAGCCTTCTTGTGGAAGGGGCAGTTTTCTGTACAGTCACCTAAGGAAGCTTTCAGGTGTTGTGATGAAATAGGTTGATACCAGCCCTTGTAAAAACAGGACTGATTTAAGTTGAAGAATGATTTTTCTACCAAGTTCGGTGTTGGTGGAAGAGTGGAATCATCTATCTGCTGTACATTCCTTACAAAGACATTGAAAGACTGAAGAAGGTGGAGAGAAGAGCTAAAAAGGATCAGAGTAATACATTGTGATGGCTTCAGACAGTTTATCTTCTCTGAGGTGGTGTGATACAGTGTATATGGCAAAATACTGGCTAAGGAAGAAACTTATGATGGAACAATGGTGAAAGGTGGGACAATGGTGGAAGCAGTAGCCAAACACACAGTAGAAACAAGATAAATAGTTTAACAGCATGACTGGTTAGTACCGGAACAGAGGACTGGTAAGCGCATGACATCCCAACTGGAAAAGAATGGGTTTGATGGATGGACCACTCACTGGATAAGGAGCTGGTTGAATGGTCGAACTCAAAGAGTTGCAGTCAATGGCTTATTGTCCAAGTGGAAACCAGTGACGAGTGGTGTTCCCCAAGGATCAGTACTGGGACCAGTGCTATTTAACATCTTCGTAGGAGATATGGACAGTGGGATTGAGTGCACCCTCAGCAAATTTGTAGATGACACCAAGCTGTGTGGTGCAGTTGATACATCTGAAGGAAGGGATGCCATCCAGAGGGACCTTGACAGGCTTGAGAGGTGGGCCCAAGCCAACCTCATGAAGTTCAACAAGGCCAAGTGCAAGGTCCTGCACCTGGGTCGAAGCAATCCCAAGCACAGATACAGGCTGGGTGGAGAGTGGCTTGAGTGCAGCTCCGTAGAG
>VZTY01015494.1:443412-491893 GCA_013400935.1 Turnix velox
TGCGTCCAGTTCTGGAGCCCTCAACACAGGAAGGATATTGAGCTATTGGAGAGGGTCCAGAGAATGGCCACGGAGAAGATCAAAGAGAAGAGAAGGCTCAGAGGGGACCTCATAGTAACTTATCAGTACCTGAGGGGGTCCTACAGAAAGGCAGGGGAAGGAATTATTAACATAATATCAGATGGGTGGACTAGAAACAATGGATATAAATTAGAGGGGGATAGATTTAGACTAGACATAAGAAAGAAATTCTTTACAGTGAGGGTGGTGAAATAGTGGAACAGGTTGCCCAGGGAGGTTGTGGATGCCCCCTCTCTGGAGGTGTTCAAGACTAGGCTGGACAGGGCACTGGGCAGCCTTTTCTAGTGGGAGGTGTCCCTGCCTATGGCAGGGGGGTTGGAACTCGATGATCTTTAAGGTCCCTTCCAACCCAAACTATTCTGTGATTCTATGATTCTAAGTCTTCATCTCTTGATGACTCCAGACTAGGCCTGGACACTGTCATAGAAGTCTCAGTTTGGTTAAACCTGTAAAGTACAAAAATAATACTAAATGGATCAGCTGCCAGGAATTCTGCACAGAAACAATGCTGTGATAGTGCCACAGACCTCACAAACTGTAAGGTTTTGTTAGAAGAAGTGGTGCCTTCATCTGTTTTCTTATTTGTCACGTTCCCAAAAGATGGTAGAGAGCCCAGACATGGTGGGAAGATGTTGGAAACATGCACATCGTATGCTGGCAAGATCCCTGTGTCCCATACATGGGACTAGCTAACACGTTCCTCCTGTTAGACCAGTGCCACGGCAGGTCCAGATGTCAGCGACTCTGGCTGATACCACTGAAGAACACTGATTTATGGCACTGGAAATTTGTCTGCCTTTGTTCAAGGAGCAAAAGAAAAGCACTCAGAAGTGGTGCTTGAGGTGGTCAGCCATCTAGGTCAGAAGAGGTGAGAGCTAGTGTTTTCAAAAATCAGCCTCCTGTGTAACCATCTTGTGGTTTGACTTCTCTGTGAGATGCTATGGGCTGCTTTGTTTGGTTTTGTTTTTTCAAGATGCTGAACATACCCCAACTTAAGCTGCAGGCATGGAGTGTCTTCAAATAAAGGTGGTTTGAATTAACCACCCTAAAATACAGAACACCCCATCCCTGAGGACACTTTGCAGTGTGTGACTGTGAGCAACTGGTAGTTAAAAGGGGGATTGTACCCGAAGAGAATTAATTTTCACTTCTGGCCCTGGAAGATCAGCTTTATACACAGGTAGGAATACCAGGCTAACAGTTGAGTTTAACGTGCATGGAAGCAGGACAACTCAATTGGGTCTTTAGTATCCAGGCAGGATTTTTTCACCAGCAGATCTCAAAACGCTTTCCAAAGTCTGGCAAGAACAAGGATATGTGGGGTCAGATGAACCCTGGAGTGAGTGCCTGGTTTTCAGTCACGCATTCCAGATCTCAGCTCGAATATTTTTGTGTTGTGTTTCTTTCAGAAAAGTACATAAAGACCCCGGAGCCAGAAATACTGTATAAAACATGCAGGATAATTAGCAACCTCCTGGAAACACGTGCAAGTTTAATAAAATTTAAACTCCAGTTGCTTCCCACGGGTTGAGTCCAGCAGTACTGTAGGCAATATGTGCAATTAGGCTATTTTTGTGCTTCTTCATCTAAAAATGTGAGTGTTAAAACATATGTAGGTAAAGCAAATGGAAAGCTTAAACCTGCCTGCATGCTACGCTCATTTGAACTTGCTGCATTAACTTTGCAAAAAGCCTGGATCACCACTCTACAGTGTACTCAAGCAAACGTTTTTGCAAAGAGAATCATCTTCACCTACAAACCTGGCTTCTTAAAAAATCCTATGACTTTGCAGCTCCAGAAGATATTGACTTTCCCTGCCAACCACAAAGGGGAATAAATGAGTCTGGGAGGGCTCAAGTAATTATACAAAGTGCCTGGATCAACTTTTCCATGGAGATCCTGTAGCTACTGGTCTGATGGCTTAATAATGTGCTTCTGAAATGGCTGCTTTCCACTGCTCTTTCTCTCTGGGGCCAGATTTCCAGCAAGACTCCTTAGCTGCCCTTGCAGAACTGGCAGGAGGATGCTCGCTGGACTTGCATTGCATGTAAAGGAGCCAATATTGACTTTTCCATAGGAAAACTTACAGGTAGAGCAGAGTTGGGCAATGCTGCCCCTGCAGCAAACCCAGAAAAAGAGCATGACTCAGAAGTCCTAGAGGGTTTCCTTGGTCCCCCACCCTTCACTACCACTCCCTGTCCTACTCTCTCATCTCTTTGGAAGCTGGTGTGGCAATACATGTGGAGAGGGATCATTGCACAGTAGGGTAGTATGGTGCAAGCAACAAAGTGTGTTCCTTCCATCAGGAGACCACCAGCATTTGATCAATCTGAACTGTAGACAGTCAGATACATGAGCCATGTGTTATTACCAAACTGCTTGTCCCTTTGGACCTGGTCCATAATTAGAGCCTGATGGGCTGCACTTCACTCCTACTGCTGTTTCTACTAGTTCCATTAAATCAGTGGCTATGGAAAGATGTGGACCATGCTAGTTTGAGCTTCTTGGCAAAAGATGAGGGTCAGATTACATTGGGTGTTCAGGTGTTCTTGCTGGGAAATGACAGTTTCTGGTCTACAGAAAGGAAAGTTGGAATTTGTATTAAGATGGAGATGAATGATTCAGCAGGTACATTAATGAGAAACAATCATTGCTGCAGGTGATCTCAGACCTTTTAAAATACTGCTTGAAACACCAGAGCATGGTCTTTTCCAGTGTTGTGGAAAGAAAATACCCATAATAAAATGGAACAGTTACAGAACAGAATAATCCTGGAATAATATTGTTTTTTCCCTTCTATATTCCATAACCACTGTGATTTCAGCCTGAGTCCATACACTGGAGGGATGCTCTCCACTGGAGAATGGACACATTACATAATATCTATTATACATTCTGTGTGTTTATATAAATGCACATTTCTTATGTAATGGTGTCCCCAGGAAAACAGTGAGATTGGATGAGCTGATTTCTCCTCCTGTTGCTGCTCTGCTTTGCTTGTTGATTGTTGAGTGCTGTCACAAGACTCTAGAATTTGTGTTACTGCTACTTGCACCCAAGTGAATCTCTTCGTTTCAAAACCTCCATTCACTTTTGGGTCTTGCTGTTTTTTCTCAACTGTTGTTTCTTTGTTTCAAATGTAGCATTTGGCTGAAACTTGTGGTGTTGGTTTTGCAAACACAGGAGTAATATGATTAGTATATATGTGGGCTGAGGGTTAGTTGACTAGTGCTTAGTGACTCTGCTTTTCAATTCTAAATAACATCCAGGGCAGCTTCCTCAAATGATGTAAAAGACCCACTATAGAAATGCCAACTGTCAGCTTGATTTTTGGTCTTCTCTGCTTGACATAAACCTTCCCGACAGCTCAGACCAGTGTCCTTCATACTCCAAATTAATCCAGAATTTCTTGTGGTGATGAAAGGGAAAAAAATTACTTTAGAGTACAGTTTTCCCCACTGTGAGCATCCTCTAGTAACCTTGCTGACACCAGAGACATACCACCTACTCCACCATGCCCATCTGATCTGTATGGCAACTCTGAGCCCAAGATATTATTGCTTGTATTCCAATGGTTTTGCTGTCCAAGATCTGGATATTCAAGTCTCCATTTTGTCTGTCCAAAGTAAGAAAACTTTTTATTTACAAGGAACCTTAATTTTTCTAACTTGAGAGTAACAGAGAAGTACCAAGAGGTTATTTAAGCTGGCTAGGAAGCTGTGCTGCAAAGAATCTTCTGCCCAATGGTGTGGGTATCAGTTTGTAAGGTTAGCAGGAATAATGTATCAACCTTCTTCTCCCAACTGTACATCAAGCATCTTGGAGGTAGGCTGGAGGTGCAAAAGGACTGATGTAAATCATCTCCTCTTATCTTTCTGTATGTAAGTTGATAGTGGAGGAAGGAAGGCAATGGATGCGTTCTCAGGGTGGAACACCACTCCCCAGCTAGAAAGTAGATGGATTTTCACTTTTCTTACATCTTACTTGACATCTTTGGGAAGTTCTCTTACCTGTGCCATGCCTTATCTGAATTCTTACTTAGCTGTCTCCATGTTCCTGTTATGTGTCCCTTCTTTCTCTGCCTCTCCTATCTCAGCAGGTGGCTTAAACCTGCTTCTCCAGATCAGGAGCTGAAGGAAACATCCAGGTCATCTGAATTAATAGAAAAGGAATTTCATTGTATCTAAAAATATCTCCATTACCTGCTAAGTGTGTATTTGGCCTTGGACTTACTAAACAGTCTGCATCTATTTCCAGTAAGAGTCTGACTATAGACAGAATGCGTGTCGCTCCAGGGGATTAACTCGGTTCAAGCCCCAGAAGAATTTCTGGCACAAAAAATCATAGAATTCCTGGTTTTGATGTAGAGGGGCAGGAGTATAGAAACACAGTTCTTGCCTTAATTGAGTCATTGCATTCTGCTTTCTGTTATTCTTGACAGCGACCAGTGTTGGTTGTCTGTGGTCCCTGCCCAGTGTTTCCTGTGTCTTGTATTTCACTCTTGGGGGTTTGTTTCGTAAATTAAAAAAGCACCTTTTCCCCTCCCTTTAGAAGGAACTCGGGGCACCTACAAGGTTTTCACTCCCATATTCCAGACACAAATTAGTCTCTCTTTACTCTAAATGCTCCTGATATTGGAGACTTGAATTCTCTTGGCATCTCTTTAAGAAACACATCAGGGATTTGTGAGAGTCATATTCTCACTGCTAGTTTGGGGAGCAGCAGCATCCAAGTGCTGTAAGAGTTTTGGGTGATTGTTTTTCCCAAGCTTTATACTGGATTACATTATCTTTTAAGAGCAGCTATTTTTTACTGAACTGTTGCCATGACCTGTATTTCACAATTTGCACGTATGCTCTGAAGAATTATCTTGCACTCAAAAGGTGTTTCAGTGAAAGCTCCATGAAATTCTGTGCAGAATCGCATTACCTTCTTGCTTGTTTTTGGGTTGGATCAATTTATGGAGTTATTTGTTGCTCAGTAGTTCTGGTGCCAACTTTGGTATTTGTAGTAGAGATGTAACTTCTGCCAGTGCATGTCAGGCCTCCCAATACTTTACTGAACCGACTCTCCAGATAATATGATGTACAGAAGTGGAAAATAATGAAATGATACTTTCACAAAAAGTCACAGATGAACCCAAGGACAGAAGCCAAGCCACTAGAGAACACAACTTTCTCTTGTGACGTGTATAAGAGATACACAAGCAGCTTTGCATTCCCTTTGCTTGAGCAATTGAGGTGGTAAGGAGGAGCTGTTAAACCAATATCCTACTGAAATATTTAACCTTTGGTAGCTATTAGAAGCAACTTAGAGATGCCCTTATCAGTGATTTCAAATAACATAGGACTTTTCCTTGTGGCTTAGAAAGATGAAGTTTTTTCTTTTTGAGGAGGGACAGGGAAGGATTTTGCTCTTTTTTGTGCAAAATGTAGGATTACCCAGACTCTTAAGTAACAGCGCAGTCTTTTCTGTTGGTTTCTCTAGGAAGTCTCTCTTGGAGAGCACGCAAGGCATAGAATGCCAGCTTCAAACAGGTTGTACTTAAAAGGATGGTGTTCAGTCTGTAACAAAAAAACCCAAAAATTCATCATTGATGAATGTTAGTTTATTGACATAGAGTTTCCAACTAAATTTTGATTTCCATGTTGATCGATAAGGTTCTGTTTTCCTGATGGCTTTTATGTCACACATTCTTGTACTGCCCAGACAGTCCTTCAGGAAAAGCATGGCAGGAGAGAACTTATTTCTAATGTAAAAATACCAAGAAAGAGAAGGGTGAGGGGAACTATAAATAACCACTGAAATGTCACAGAGTCAGTCATTTTTTCCTCCACAAGTCAGCTATAACAGTTAAGGTCAAGATAACATTTCCATGTCAATGGTCAGTTACATCAAAATTCTAAAACAGGAAGATTGAATGGAATTTTGGATTTTTTTTTTCTCATATTCTGCCCAGATTTGACCAATTTATAGTCTCTTTGGTGTGCCAACTCTTGAGTTCCAGTGTTATTTTGGTTAAGCGCTTTGCCAGAGTGGCAAGCTTGGATTGGAGCATTCAGGTTTATTAAAGGCTATGAAATTAAATTCTCTACCAACAGAAAAGAAAGCCCACTTCTTACTGATAGTCGCTTCTTTGTATTTCCTTTGATGCGGTTCAGCTTGACTTGAATCTTACCCTAACAATTTGCTACACAATCTTGTTTTGTATTCACAAAGTTCTAATCAGTTTAAACTGCAAGCAGTTCAAAATGCCTCTCTGACAGCTTCTCGGCGTTGCTAATTAAGCTTGAAATCTCTGTGTTGTCCACAATTGTATCTAAACAAGGAGCAGAGCGTATCTGCTCGCAGTTTGCTGCGTCTTCCAGCTGCAGAGAATTCTGCTGCCCGTACAGAAAGTAATCACAACAGGGCAGATCCCTTATTCCTTATTTAGGCAAAACTCCCTGGGTGTCGTGCGAGGTCAAGAACATTGTGTGTTGAGGAGATGGATGGATTTGATGGTGAGAATGCATCAACCAAGCAGTACAGGATCTATAGAGATGCTGCAGCTTGGCTGGAAGGAATGGTTTTGCTTTATCCCCTGTAGCACTTTGTACCACAAAGCCCTGAGTTATGATTATGGTTTGTAGGTGCTCTCACCTGATATATGGGTGTTAATAAGAGGTAAAAGCACAGGATGTCAAGGCCTGGCATGTATTCCCCCTGTTCCTTAAGAGGAAAGCTAATGGAATATAATAGTTATTTAAACTATCAAGGTTCACTTGATAGGTGGAAAAAGGTGGAAAAAAAAGACTCTTCAGAAATCCTCAAAACCATCTTTTTGCTATCAGAAAAGTCAGAAGATGATTTATCTCTAGGTAGTGACCCCAGTGGTATGAATCTGATCTTCCAAGGCATATCCACCATTGTGCAACAGGGTCTAGAGATTTCACTGGTAGCTCTATGCTAGTTTGCTTGAGCTACAGAAGCCTCGAACTAACTGTTTACTTATGGCATTCTGGGAAGAATTTTGAGGGGTTTCCTTCAAATCAGAAATCTTTGAAAATCAGTATCTTGGGCCAGGTGTTGTATTACACACCGGTTTGGAACAAGGGCCAAAGGTCTGGTCATGAGCTTGAGACCTCCTCAGCTTGAAGAAATCTGAGATGGAAACTTTATTATCAGATCATCCTTCCCTGCCAAGGCAGGCTGGTTTCCTGTGCTGCTGTGCTTTGTGGATGCTCATCTTTCCAACAATCCAAAAGCCTCCAGCTTAGTGACTGGGTGTTCACTAGATCCAATGTAGTCCCTGGTATAATGTGACTGACCTCACTGGGACTTGTACCTGGTTTGTGATGTGGTGCTGATAGCAAGCATGTAGATCATGCAGTGTTTCTATCTTGTAGGAAATGCACACCTCTTCTATTTTGGTGCTGGTAGAAAAGGTTTGGAAATGCACTAAAGAGATACGACGATTGGTGTAAGAAGGGGCTGACCTCCACGATCAATGTGATCTGCCAGAATCTGTTTATTGAGAGCATGAGACAAGCTTATATACAGTGATGGCTAGTTATCAATGCTACTAACATACTGATTGGTTACAGGTTACATTCTTGCATTAATGTCAGACCCTCCTCTTAGAGTTCTTCTGCCAACACACAAGGCCGTTGTTTACCTTGCCTATTCTTGACTCCTACTTAGTTCCCATCGCATAGAGGACTCTTTCCCAAAACAATGGAAGGCACAACAAGCTCCAAGGCCTCAGGTGGCTTCATAGGATTTGCCTCAGGCTCTGAGCTGAGCAGTTGTTAACCCTTTGTAGCCTGTGCCCATACTGCAACAATGCACCTCCACTGGAGAGAGAATTAGGGGAGGAACAGCTGGTGATTACCAATATGTATAGTAATACATATTGGTGTATACATATGTCCTTTTATATATTAGTTGCTAAGAATGCTTTCAGTTGCTTGGCTCACTGTAGCATTATGTGCAACTAAAATTACCATTGTTAGAAAAATTTTACAGGTATAGACTTTTTTATTCTCCACACTTCTTTAAAGTCACCTATGAGTTAGGAGGGTTTCCCCAGAATCAAAGTCTTCTAAACTTTGTTATGTTGACTTTCGAGATGTGTGCAGTTGTTACTGATTTAAAAAAAAAACAATCAAAGCAACAAATAAACATCAAAGAAACAAAATATAAAGCCCAAAACAAAATTCCCAGCACTGGACCTGTTGCCATTAAAACTACTGTTTCCATAAAGTAACCATTTGTACACACAAACTGCTTTAGAATTATTTTTCAAACCTAACAACATCCAGTTTGTCTCTGGAATATGCAATTTTTGCTGGCAAACCAAGGCACAGAGCATGGGAGAGCTTTGCCTTTGACAGTTACTTGGTTGAAAAACTAGAAGTTAAACCCAGGCATTTTATCTTTCAGCCCACCAGTTTAGAGAATGGATCCCTCATTTCTAATATTCATAAGCACTGCTGTTTTAAAATGACAAAGATTCTGGTGTTGTCAGAGCAAGGAATGTACAGAAGATGAGTAGCTTTGAGTGCCAGAAAGTAGTTAAGTAATTTTCAACATCAGGCTTCTTGTGGATTTTAGCTGGAAGGAGTCAGTGTGATTGTGGTTGGACACTGAGCCTAATTCAGAGCAGATTGTTTAACCCTGACGTTCCTGCATCGCTCTCAACTTGATAGCAGTGAAGGAGGACATGGATCATATCTAAACTGGGTCTGAGCAACAGAGAAGTTTACCTCATCCTTGCTTCTGCTGTTCCAAATTTTGTGGTCAATATTAAAAATATATAGCTTTCTCTAGGTAGTATAGCCAGCTCGTGTGCTTGATCCAGCACACTTCTCTGAGTTTCCCTTCCAACCTTTGGTATGCTCAGACAATGGCAAAGCCACCCCTCAAACTTCACTAGCTAAGACAGCTATCTAAAGAAGGAGCAAATGGAGCTCTTTCCACTGTAGAACTTATTTTGACATCTGCGTATCATTTGTAAAGAAGCATTTCTCAAACCCTGTTCCATTTTCATCATGGCCTTTATGTTATTGCACATTTGTGAACTCATTTGCATGCCAATGTCCTCTTTGTTACTAATGTAAGCCATAAATTTTACCCAGTCTTGCTCTAATACTTGCAGGGCAAAGGAAAGGGACTTCTTCACCTTGTACACTGAGAGGAGATTGCCAGATTCACCTCCAGCTGCTCCAAGTCCATAAAGACAAAGCTAGGTTAGGTTTTCCCAACAAGAAAAGCAGATTCCAGCAGAGGAGAAGTTTGCCAGCCATGGTATTGCTACTGTGCTGGGAAAGCCACTAAAAGCTGAGACTAATGGAAGAAGTATTTGAAAGTCACTGAATTCAGCAACCTCCAAGGTCTGAGTCTACACTACAGCAGTTGGTAGCTGTAAGCTCAGCTCATACCCACATTGTGCTGGTAATGTTGCAGTGCAATTTATTCCAGTGTCTTCTTTCCCTTCTCCCAGCACAACAAGCTATGCCAGCTGAAGAGCACCCTCACTACTTACAGCTGTGTTTGAATAAAGTGGACTTTTCCAGAATATGTTGGGTTGTCAGGGGTCATCTCTCTAACCCCAACACACTGATTCAGATGCAATATTGTGGCCTGAATGGCAGAGAATTGGCCAAGATCCTTTCCCAGGGCTTCTTCTTGCTAAATCTACTCCTCTGGAAAGAGCACATTGCCCACTGTTAACGTGAGTCCAGCTGGTCAAGCAAGGGGAAGAAAAATTTTGCCCCTCAAATATGGAAGAAGGAATTTGCTGCTGACCATTAGTGAATTAAATGTTGTGTTTGCCAAGGTTTCTCCATCTGTGGAGATAACAACTGGGGATAACAGAGAATTTCAGGGGGGGAAATCAGGTCTTGGATTTTCCTTTTTTGAGAAATACTGCCAAAAAAAAGGTTTTGAAAGTGTTGAAATTACATCTTGACACTTAACCCCTCCACATTATCTGTTTTTTATTTAATTTGTAATCCAAGTATATATTTGCAGACCCAAAACATAAATGAAACCATTTGAAACCAGTGTTTCAATTGACCTGATCTAATTTGGGGTTTAAAAATTCACCAGGCTTCTTGAGATTAAAGTGTTCTGTCTTTACTTAAGCATGGAAACATTTTCAAGCCTCAGAAATTATCCCACAATGGGGAAAATGTCTCCTGCTCTCTTCAGTCGGAGGAAATGAAGGACAGAGTCACAAGACTTAAAGCAATTCACTTACCACACTTTACTAAGTTACAGTTCAACTACAGTAGTTGACCACGTGCCTGTTTTTAGCACAACAGTCATTTTTGATTCCTGCAGCCAATACCATCTCCTCTTAGATGAAACTCCAAAAAAAGTGTTTCTTCTGCAGTGCTCACAGAAAGGGAGTTCATGTCCCTGTGCACAAGTTGCCAATGTAATTTATTTTAGCAACTTCTCTTCCCAGCTAGATAAGCTATACATGCTTTGCATGTGTGAGCTCTCCTCATTCTGCTCTTTGGAGCGCAGGAGAGATTATTTCTATTCGTTAGAGCTCCAGATGAATTGCCAATACAGAAGAAGCAATGGCTAATCTCTCTCTGGCTTTTCTTCTGCATTCATTGCTAGGTCATTGTGGGAGGGTCCTTGGTGCTGCACTATGTAGTGGGTTACTGCTGGCACCCAAAATTTGTTTTTCAGGCATTATAATCTACTGCACTGGGGAAGCAGGATGAGCTGCAGCCCTCCGGCTGTTATTGCAGCTCTGTTCTCCAAAGCTGTTTGCCAGCTTTCCATCTGGGATGTGAAGTTTTCAGGAGGGATTTAAACACTTCCCACTTCCAGTCCTCAATGGCTCTTGCACCCCAGAAGTCTTTCTCAGCAGTTTAGATTTTCACTTCATGTCCCATGTTTAGACCTAACATCTGCAGAGCAGCTTCCTTTGGCTTTCTTTGCTTTCTGAAGGGCCAAGTATTGCTGTAGAGAGGCACTCAAACATCTCCCACCACCACTTGCTGTCACATACTTGTTCGAAAGCAGCTTGTGCCGACTTTGCTGCTGATTCTGCTGTACATGTTTAAGTCTCTTAGTTTTAACTTGAAAGCTGATGTTTGATATACCAGTCGCTTCAGTTCTTTGCTTGGGATTGTTTTTCTTACTGGTATAATAAGATGCATTATTCTTCTGGGGTGGATAAGCAGTTCTTCCTTCAAGAGAGATGGACCCAGACTCAGCCTTCTGTTTAGAAATGGATTCTCCTTTTCCCTCTCCCAAGCCCCCAGAATTATTTGAACTTCAAGACAGAAGCATTTCTAAAAAGAGGAGAGCACTCCCTGCCTTTTAGCCAAATTATGCGAGAAGAGTGGTGAACTTCCCTTCTGCCCATGCTGGATTTTTGGTCCATATTCCTGTGACATGTATTTGACTTCAGCTCCTAGGTCTGATGTTTCCTGATGATTCTTGTCTTCTCTGTCCCTTGCTTTTTCTCTCTGTGTGTTGTGTCAGATGCACTTGGCTCTACCTGTTGATAACAGATGGCAGTGGTAGCTTGGGAGAAAAGGTAAGACTTTTGGAGGTCTGAAAGCATCGTGAGGTAGGTGCTAGAAGAGTTAGCTGAATTGTGAAAGAGAGCAAAATCAAGAAGCCAAACTTATAATCCTATGGGGTGCTATTCCCATAATGTGCAGAAATACCTTTGTGCAGGTTGTTAGCTGCTGGGGCAGCGCTTAGGCATGTGGGATAACCTGATTAGAGAATCAAAGAAAACCCTGTTAGCACCACAGGCCAAATCCTGCCCTACAGCAGCCTGATGTTAAATGGGTGTGAATCAAGGAAGCTTTCCCTTTGGCATCTTCTGGTAACACCTTGAAGAGAAGGATCTGAGCCAGGGTTCTAGCAAGGGATGAGGCTTAAGCAAATATACTCCCAGACAGGGAGTGAGCTGGTGTCTGAAATGAATGACTTTGTTTTCCTTCACTGGTACAGACTTGGAAGGATGAAAAGAATAAATTTCTTCAGTCTGATTTTCAGGTTACATAGAAGGCTTAATCAGGAGTTATTTAATTTAAAATGCTTGTCTTACTTAGCTGTGAGAATATCAAATAGTGTGACTGAGCTGAGATTTTTGGAGTAGAAGACATGCTTTTCTGAAGGTGTAATCCAGAAGCTGATTATCTCTGCTCTGGTCTCTACGAAACTCCCACCAAAGTCATCATTAGTACAAGATGTCAGAGAAGATGATTGTGATGATCCCTTGCAGTCTTAAATCCCTTGTCTCTGAGATAAGTGAATAGGAGTTGCATCAGATCAGTGTGAACGCATTTCCAGGCCACACTGTTTGGCATTAAATCCCTCCACAGGGTGGATTGGAGCTGCAGGTTTCTGCTCTGTTCTCCACCTGTCCAGTGTTCCTCTCTGGAGCACAATTCCATAGGCAGCAGTAGCAGTCCAGGGGAGCTGCTGAGCACATCAGCCCCCCAGGATGTAGGTAAGGTGTCAAACTCCAGTCATATTTTGTGTGCTCAGGGTTTACCACAATTCAAAAGACAATAAGGACGGTTCATGGGAACAGATCCACTTGAGGCTAATTACAGAGAAGTAAGTGCCTGGCTCAGGAAGTCCCTAAGCCAGAAGTGCCTGGAGGGTGGGAGCATGTCCTAAGGAATTGCTGTGTTTTGCTCACCCTGTTCTCATACCTTGGTCTCCAATGCTGGCAACTGTTGGAGGTGAAGCAAACAGTGACTTGGTGAGGCAGATGCTTTGTACCTGTGCATTTACAGAAGTTATGGAAAATGCCTTACGAGTGGCACAGTCTCCCATCAATATCTGTAGGTATCCTGCTTTGCTTCCTTGCCATACAGAGACCAGCAGGATACAGACTGAGATGCTGTGATGTGCTTATGCAAAGCAAAAGGGTAAATTTGCCAGGTTATTCCTCCAAGGAGAAAATTATTGACCTTGCTTTTTCTGGCATACCAGCTACTCTTATAATAATGATGATGGTGACAGCAACCAGACAGAAAGGCCAGCAATAATCCTTTCCTTCCTATTATTACATGGCATAAAGTAACATCCAGTCTGAAGAAAACTCTACTGGCTATGGTGTCTTTGCAAATGTTTTAGGCAATTCTCACATGAATTGGAGTTCAGAACTTTTTATATTGACCTTTCCAAAACCAATCCTTTTGATCTTCTGATATGAACCTGTGTATTTCTATGTGTGTATCTTACTAGTGATTTGCAGCCCAGAGATAATGTCTGATGGCAAATATGAGAGTGTAGACATAACTTCTCTCAGCTCCTGGGTGATTCACCTCCTGACAATACATTTTGGCTGCACGTGTAAGGGCTGGATCTTGCCCCTGAGAATATTGGCTCGAGGAAGCAATAACAGTGCAGTCAGTCAAAGCACTGCTTTCCCTGGGAATTTTGTTGCATGAGGAAGCAAAAGAACTTCAGCCTGCCTGTGTTTGTCAACATGATCTGCCTTCCAAGAGCATTTTGTATTTCTGACTCATTAGATTTTTTTCCTTTTTCCCATCTCCTAATTTCTGTCTTAAACACAGTAAATATTGTAGTTGGAGGCTTTCTTCCTTGTCCAAGATGCAACCATGGTTGATAACATTATTTGATAACTCCAGATGCATCAAGCAAAAGTAGTCAATGAAGTTCACTTTTCCAGAGTCTGGTGAAATGACCCAAATTGTTGCTGCTGGTTTTATCGTTTCTACCTCGCTGTGTGAGTTGTACCCTGCGTTCATGGCATTTGTGATTCAAAGTGTTTGGTTTGAAAGGGTAAGTTGCACAGTTGGTGTCAAAAGGATTGTGCCTCTCTGACAACCACCTGAAGCAAAATTGTGTTGGTGTTTCTATAACTGCCTGCAAGGGTGAGAGAGGGTTGAAATGAGATGAATCAATGGATACCATTGGAAAGGAAAGAGTCTGTTTTTTTATTCGAGTGCTTCAGGACAAGGCTAGTATGTAAGACCTCTGTGTTAAGGAGCATGGCCTTAGAGCTGGCATTTTGCAGTCATTATCTCAAATACTGTGGTCCAGAGATAAATGAACATTTTAAGTCATTTTGAACTCCTTTTCTTGTGATTCTCTGATTGCAGACACTGCTTTGTGCTCTTTCCAGACTCAGCAGTAGTCTCTGTGATGGAAGAGGAAGATCAAGATTTTCTTACAAGGCAGATAAAGATCCTTTATGGGAGCTGTATTGGCAGATCAGTTTGGGAGTCTCTTTGTAGCCCCAGGAGATTGAGCTTCAGCTTTGCTCTGCACATTGTGAAAGTTGTCTCTAATCAGCTCAGCTGCAAATGGCCATTCAGACCAGGCAGTCCAGAGGTGAAAACCCAGGAGTGCAGGCTGTGGAGCTCTCTCATGTAATCTTGGCCACAGAGCTGCAGTGTCTCAGATACACCCACCTGATGAGCCATCTCTGCTTATCAGAGCTGCTGAGAGAAGACTCTGGCTTGTGCTCACACTGTACTAAATACTTGACCCAGTCCTTGGGTCCCTATTATAGTCCTTGTTGACTGTACTGCACTCATCTAGAAGAAAATAAAAGAAAATGCTTTAAAGTTACACGCAGACCAGCAGCAGCCTCCAACCCAACTGACCCTCATAAACGTCATAGAATATAGAGTTGAAAGGGACCTTCAAGTGTCATCTAGTTCTCCCCACCCTGCAGTGAGCAGGGACATCCTTTACTAGATTAGGTTGCTCAGAGCGTCATCAAGCTTTACCTTGAGTGCCTCCAGGGATGGGTCCTCCACCACTTCTTTGAGCAACCTGTTCCAATGTCCTGCTGAGACTGTGCTCACATCTATTGTGTGTTTTGTTTGCAGAACACGCTGGAGCAATGCAGTGTCTGTGCAAAGCCCATCATGGAAAAGATCCTCCGAGCCACTGGGAAGGCCTACCATCCCCACTGCTTCACTTGCGTGATGTGCCACCGCAGCCTGGATGGGATCCCCTTCACAGTGGATGCTGGTGGGAACATCCACTGCATCGAGGATTTCCATAAGTACGGCCTAAGCTATTTTCAGTTACTTTCCTCATTGTCTTTCTCTTTTGAAACAAGAAGTCCACTTTTTTTTCAGTCTAAATGTCCAAAAAAACCTGAACCCTCTGCCACATCACTCCAAGGCTTTTAGATAGTAGACAGAGTTTTGCTCCAGGAAGATACACTATGGCATATGAGATTAATTGGTATGGGGCTAATGCTCCTCAGTCTGGTTTGCTTAGGTCTGAATTTGCAGATTAGGTCTGTGTTTGCCTGTTTTAGAGGTTCTGCATCCCTCTGCCTCCCCCTGCACTCAGCATGTGAATGTTTCTCCTCACTGCATACACCTGCCCTCCCACATCTGTGTCTCCCCCCTTCTTCCACCAAGCAATTAAGAGAGGTCCTGTACTATTGCACTCTGCAGGTGTTTGCTTACCAGCTAGAGGGATCTAGGTGGCCACAGGATGCTTGCAGCTTCTCTTGTTTCTAGTTGCTAATTAGCTTTTTAAAGCTGCTAAAAATACAGCCCTGGTAATAATTTATAGTGAAACTGCTATTTAAAGTGTGTTGAAAGGTGTAGTTGCAAGTTGTTTCTGTCACTGCCATGCTACCACCCCCATCATCACAACTAATCTAGGCAAGACAGGTAGATATAATCAGAGCACAAATGTTTCCCCTGTATGTAAAAGACAGGCACATTACACCCCTCAATTAAAAGAAGAAATCAATACTGACAAATGTGAGTTTACATCTCAGCCATTTATCTCTTAATTTCTAAGGGGGTAGACTTAATGAGAGCCTCATGACATCAATGTGTGGGCCTGAAAGCTCAAAGCAGCAGACTGACTTGACAGAAAGGGAAGCAACCACAGTCAACTGGCACGTTAAAATCCAACTTGAGAATGTTCCCTGTAGCTCCGATAGTCTGCATTAATTGGCAGCTGCTGTGTTACCTTGCTTTTCTGTGCCAGCAGTTGTGTGCAAGGCAAAATTGCTCCTGAACACAGACCTAACAGAAAGCTTACACACCTCTTAGGCTCCCAAAGGGTTTCTCTCATAATTCCTTAAGATTTGGAGGCTCCTGCTTCCCCAGGCTCCACAGGCCAAGGGCTCACATGCCTTCAGGAGAAAGACTGGAAGCAAAAGCTGATGGTCCATATCAAAGTCTTTTGGCAGTGACTGGATCTGGAGTTTAGGGCTCTGAGTATGTGTAGTGGAAAGCTGTCAATCATAGAATAGTTTGGGTTGGAAGGGACTTTAAAGAGCATCAAGTTCCAGTCCCCCTACCATGGGCAGGGACACCTCCTACTAGACCAGGTTGCTCGATGCCTCATCCAGCCTGGCCTTAAAAACCTCCAGGGAGGGGGCATTCACAGCCTCTCTGGGCAACTTGTTCCAATGTCTCACCACCCTCACAGTAAAGAAATTCTTTCTTATATCTAGCCAAATGGACATGAAATTGTTGTGTGAAAGATTGAGATGCTGGGAATAACATGAGATCTAATGTGACACTTGGAATTTCTTTGGCCAACCACAATTTTAGCAGCACTTTAGCCATCTCAGTTTTAATTCATAGAGCCATAGAATAGTTTGGGTTGTAAGGCATCATTCAAGGTCATCTAGTCTACCCTCCTGGAGTATCTCAGGGATGACATGTTTATGTGGTCTGGAGGTCAGATGCTCTGCATCATATACATCCTCCGGATAACAAAACTGTGGCTGATGCTCATGCTGTCACTTAGCTACCCCTTGAGCTTAGGGACTGAGATAGCACATCCATATCCTCTGAAACCAGCAGGAATCATCTCTGGGTCCTGGGAATTAATATCTGGCTCATAATGAATCACCCACAGCAGCCTGGATGGAGAAACATTGAAGTATTTTTAAGCACCACATTTAAGCTAAATGACACAGGGAAGCGTCTGCATGAAGCAGCACATAATTAACTGCGATTACAGCTCTGGTCATATCATGATCCATTTAAGTTATTTTTCAGAGCGCTCACTATAGCCACTATTTAATTCATTTTTCGTTAGATCGCAGCTACACAGACATCTTTCATCTGCTGCCAGTGAAATTAATACTTTTCTTCATTTCTCACAAAGATAGATTTTTTTTTTCTTTCCTAAGCTAGTTAATTCTGAGGTGGTTCATGTGACAGGCTGAGTAGCAAAGTCAGTCCTTCCTAGGTGTTTCAGAAAAGTGCCTTTGATCTCCTTGTGTTCTGATGTTTGCCGTAAGTATTGCCCTCCGTTGTTCCATAGCCTGTGACCTCAGCTTTCATTACATGGCAATAGATTCTGTAGGTGTGCTTATTTTTAGGGAGAATTTGCAGCCAGGGAATTGGTGCCAGTGGTTTTGAATCCAAACAGCAAATAATGATTCACCACAAGCTAAATGCTCTTAAGCATCCCCACCTGCCTTGGAGAAGGTATGGCTGCCTCTTATGGGCAGGAGGAAAGCAAAAGCTAATACAGAACATAATATAAATTAACCAGAAAGGCAAAAGGTCCATGCTTCCACTTGGTTCCTGAGCTGACCTTGATAAAATACAGTCTCTTCACAGAGTGAGAGATTGTCACTGTACAGTTCTTGACTCAGATTGACTGCGGTTGATGTCTCTAAACCCAGACCCACTGCCTTTTAAGCCTGGGCACCCCTCTGATGGGTAACTAGGAGCTGGTTTTAGCTAGGAAATGCAGCTAGTCAGAATTGCCCTGATGCTTATTGTTTTAGCACAGCCAGGACTGTGCACCTGTGTGCTGAAGTGTGTAAGATAGCTCAGAATTTTAAAATGTGTGGATAAATCTCAATAAATCAGTGTAGTATAAAACAAGTCTTTTCATCTCCTTTTGTAAGACTCTCTACCACTTTGTTTCAATCTCCAAATTTTAATATTTCGGTTTTTTTTTCAATGTGCAAGTTTCTGACTTGCTAGTGCAGATAACCAAAACTTTCACCCTGAGCTTGAGGGTGACTGGGATTCTCTCATCTTTCTTCAGGAAATTTGCACCGAGATGTTCAGTGTGTAAGGAGCCCATCATGCCAGCCCCAGGACAAGAGGAGACCGTACGCATTGTCGCCTTGGATCGTGACTTCCATGTCCAGTGCTACCGGTGTGAGGTTTGTATTCTAATCATGTGAAGGACAGAAAGGAAAAGTTAGCTTTATTTACTCACCACTTCATGTTGTACACACGACTGGCATACCCTATTGTACCACTGGCTCTACAAGCAAATTACTTCATAGACTTCAGCATGCAAGGAATCTTTCCTCAATTATATCAGCACAAATGAGAAGAAAATCAGGTCCCTTGTTTATTATGAGGTTCATTATGAGAGCAAGAGAATGTGACTCAGGTAATTAGGGCTTAATATCTGAGAACATCATAAATTATATCTTGGGCACAAATGTTGCTCATGTTTATGTTCTTAAAATTGAAGCTGGTGCACGTTAGAATTTGAGCAAGATTGTACAGGAAACTCAACATATGGCTCTGGGTTGAAGAATTTTAATGGACACATAAACATGATCATTCTTGTTTTGTGCAATCCTTTTTGTGCTACTTCCCTGTTCAGTTTCATTATGCACTTCAGATAATTTTGACGGTAAGAATCTAAAGACAGAGAAGACAAATCACCTTAAAGCAATTAACATGTGGAAACAGCTGTGTTAGGAAACCTTCAAGAATTCTTCAATGCAAGCATTACTTGTTGGATAATGCATCAGCCAGATGGCAGGGTAAGAAAATGAGACCAAATGTATTTCTTATCGCAGTTGCAGATTTTAATAACTTGAACCGGAAAGAAGGATGGACTAAGGCTTAAAGGTTTAGGTTGAGACTTGAGGTGTCTGGTTTGCTTCTCAATCTGACCTTGGCTTCCAGCATACATATCAGCCCGTTACTTAGGCCTCATTTTTTTAAAGATGCTGGGACATTCCTGCATTAAATTTTGTAGAGCCTAATTCATCATACAGCATGTCCCTGTGCTGGCTGCTGAGATACCTATGTTTTGTGCACAGAAATGTCAGAATATGATGCGATAGAGAGCACAGACACTCACTTGGCCTCAGTCTCCTTATGTCTCAACTATCTCAAAAGCCACAACAGTGGCTTTCCTCTTTCCTCTTGCAGAGAAAATACAAGTTTATGATGCAGAGGCATGGCCTCTGATCAAGCTCTAATTCCCTCACCACAGCTCCTAATAAGCATCCTTTGACCAAGCAATTGCCTAATCAATCTGAAGGATAATTCCCAAGTTTCCTAGCAGCTGTACTTAGCCTTACGTACTTTGAGGCTGAGATCTCTGCAACCAGGTTTTTTGGCCTTTTAGTGGGATTTTCACATGCTTGTCTCAATGACACCCTCCTTTCAGCCATGACTTTTTGAGCCAGTTACAATACAAATGGAGGTGATAATGATGGTAGGATAAAGAGATTCGACGATGGGTGTAAGAAGGGGCTNAATGGATACTATAGCTTTGTGGCATTAACTCTTCCAAAGGAGATCACCTGTCGTCAGATATTGATACCAAACTTTCTTTCCAGTGATGCTTCTTTTTTTATCCTTTTTGGCATTAATAAATATGTGCTTAAATTTTATTTTTTCTTCAATGATAAAGACCTTTCTTCCTTCAGAAATGTGAAGGAAGTAATCTCTTTTTATTTTCAATTGGATTAAGTTCAGCCGAGAGTTTGGGAACTCATCTTCTCTGCAGCATTGTCTCTTATCTGGAAATGGCTTAATCATGAAAGACATCACGTCCCTCAGCTGTATGCTGACTCAGGCTGGATCCTGTTACAGGGTGGAGAGGGAGGGGAGAGTTTCTTTGACTAGTGTATTCTTCACTTAGTCGTGTTCTTACTTACTTTGCTCTTTTTGTTTGCTTATTTCTTAGGACTGTGGTGGCCTCCTGTCTGAAGGGGACAATCAGGGCTGTTACCCTCTGGATGGGCACATCCTTTGCAAGACCTGCAACTCTGCTCGGATCCAGGCTCTGACTGCCAAGGCCAGCACTGATCTCTGAGTATCAACTGTGACCCCCCCAGGTTGCCCAAGCTTTGCATGATTTCTTTCCAGCCTAGGGTCTGAATCTTTGTTTTAAAAAAAAAAAAAGTTACAACTGGAAGGCTTTGGAGCAAGAGGGCAGTTTGGGAGGCTGAGTTCAGACTTCCTTTGACAGGCACCTAATTTAGACTTTTCATGAGGGCAGCAAATGAGTCAGACCACCTGCTCTTGCTGCAGCTGATGGAGATGAGTGGTCACAGCACCAAATTTATCTGCCTCCAGAAGGAAGTCTGAACCATGGTCCTAACTATATTTCTGTGCATGATTTCCATCTTTTAAGAAGCTGTACCCAGCCAGCAGGTAGGCTCACAAAGCCACTTGTGCGCTCCTACCCCTCCAGAAGGGTAGGGAGAAGGGGAGAAAAGGGAGGAGGAAAGAGGGAAATAAAACTTTGGTTGAGATAAAAAGAGCTTAGTAAAACAGTAACAAAATATCTTTTTCTTAGGCCCTTGCTTGTCTCCATTCCCTTCCAGTTCAATAGGGTTTTTTTCTTATGAAATTATATTTTGCTATTGCATAAATTTATTCAGCCAGTGATGCTTCCAATTCACAATGTATAAGCAATCACACAGAGATGTGAGCTTGCACACACTATACACTACACACACACACACACACACTCACACTACACACATGCAATGTGCTTTTGATTTACCAGAGGTATATAGGCCAATCATCCATTGAGATGGTCTTTTAAGTATGTGGGGCTGGAAAGACATTTTTAAAATCCCAGTGGTTAAAACAAATAAAATTAATACAAAGAATTGCAGCGCAAAATGATGCTCAAAAAAATCTTATGCCACTCTCTCCCACACTACATTCTAGTGGGACCACTGGCAGTGCTGGTTTCTAGGTAGGCATTTAAGCAGCAGAGTCTTGTTCCATCTCCTGTTTATTGCATTGGGAAGATTTTTCTTCTTCTGTAGCAGGGACTGAATCAGGCCTTGGGATATAAGTTTCTCTGATGTTAACACCACATGATCAGATGTTCTCATTTTAAAAGTTAAGGATCTTATTTCAACAGCAGCAAAAAGAATCCTCCTCAGTTTTTATCTTAAAAAAGCTTAAAAAGATATTAAACCTTTCTCCATGCTATTTCCAAAAGTAAGCTTTTTTTTTTAATACTACTTTAATTTTAATCCCGGCCACTTATAACTTCTCTCTGGTGAAATGTCATTGCAAAAGAGTGCTGGACCAGCAGCACCATTTTCATCTTTTGTCCAGAATTAATACATATGCCAAGGTAAATACAAGCTGGGCACAGATAATCTTTTTTTTTTTTTTTGCTCATGATGATGGGGTTTTTTTGATTAATTAAAAATAAAATTATAAATCCACAGCACTCCAAGCAGCTATAATATTCTTGTTCATGAAACCCATAATAACTAAGGTGCAAATTACATACTGAGGGAGTAATTTTCATATCACTGAATTGACATTAATATCTTATTTGCAGATGTAATCAAAGAAAATACCTTTCTTTGCACTTATCAAATTAAGAAGCTGAAATGAAACAGTTGCAGGCTGATTGACCATATAAGTGACAAACTGGCACTTTTCAAGAGTGAGGTGTAAGAATACTTTTTGTGCAGCTACAAAAAAAAAAAGAATGTGGTGCTTTCATCTTTATTCTTTATAGAAGAAGCTTGATATAATTATACTCACTAATGCTGAAAAGAAAAGGTTAGATGAGCTAGATGAGCAAGACCGATAGGAAACAAAGGAAAAATTGAAATATTCACTGCAGCTTCAGCAAATGGTGCATTTCCTTTCAGTTTAGCACTAACCTTTAAGAAAGAGCTCCATGAAATTTAATAGCTTTAACTGTATACAGTAAATTCAAGTTCAGAAATACCAGTCTGAAACCTCTGTTCCTTACATGGTTTATGTGTTGGCAAATTCTGCCGGGTTCAGGGAAGTCTCCCAAAATTCACAGCTCAGAATGAATCCTTCTTTGTTGAAAGGTGGCATCATTAAGGGAAAGAAATCATTCTCCACCATAGTGGCTATGCTGAAGCAGTTTGCCTTTTCATACTAGATTTCTACCCTGGCCTTCAAGAATTTTACTGGCTCAGACATAAACAGATTTTTTTGCACCGTGGTTCCTGCCAGGTTCCATCTGGGCTCCTGCTCCCTGAACTGTGGCACGTAAGATATTTCTGATCTCACTTCTTTACATGCAGTCTGCACCACCACCAGTCAAAAAAACCTTGCAACTGTTGAACAAATGCAGCTTGAACTAATCCTGTAAAAACAGGGAGGTGAGATGTGGAATTGTGAATGTCATTGTATTCCTGTGGAGGATTTTTCACCTCTGCAAGTTTATGGTGCTCTCGGGTACAGAATGAGCCATTCATCAAGCAGCAAATACAGCTCTGATCTTCCTTATTCTTGTTAGTGTTCAATCAAGTAGTTGATGAGACTCTTGTGAGTAACATTGTGGTTACTGATGGAAACAAACTATTGTGCCTGCCTCAGAATGTTGCCTAGACTAAGTGGAAGTCCCAGAGCCTTTGGTCTTTTTATGGCCCTGCCAAAGGCTGAACTTATAGGAAGTTATATGGCTTCTCATCTTCTGCCCTCTGCATGAGATGGCTTCCTTCCAACTTCCCAGGGACATTATCAGAATTTAGCAAATCACAGACTGGGCCAAACAACTAATTTTTAGAGTTCTTTCTTCTTTTTCCAGAAAAGTTTGTTGGTATGTAGGTTTGGGATTACAGCCTGTTTCAAAGGTGAGGTCCAGCCAGTAGATGTAGATCTGAATTTTCTGTGTTATTAGGGTGCTGTGGTGAGTTGGGCTGGCAAGCAGGGAGATGAGAGCCAAACTTTTCAGGTATTAAATACTCCATAGATGGAAGAAGTTTGACAAAGATTGAACAGTGTTCATATTTGAGGTACTGTGGCTAATTTCTAGGCCTGACAGCTCTGGGCAAAGGTGCTGTCATGTGTTTGTTTTCACCCTTGAAACACCAAAGCCATCTGCCTGTTGGAAGGAGTGAACATTCAAAACCTTTATTTTCTGTAATGCATGTGGGTTTGGGTCCTAAAATAGCTATAAAGATATTCAGAAAATATATTTCATCACCCGTATGTGTATGAATATCTCCCCTCTCGTACTTCAGGCTTTAATTAGGAAATGCTGGTGGACTTATCTCTGTTGCAATGCAATTAAGGACCACTGGGGTATTGCTTCATCATGATATTTATCACATATTTATAATGTATCCTATTTTATCTGTTCCAAAGAAGGAGTTTTGCCAAAGAGACCTTTTCTTAAGGTGCATTTAGCCATGATAAAATTTCACATCATCTGTGGCTGTGGTAATGTCCAAACTGGTCCTTTCAGGAAGAATTGGAAGATTACATTTCTGTTAAATTCTGCAGAGTTTTTGTTTATGGTGCTTTGACTTTGTCTAGAATTTGTTGGCAAGTAAAGCCTGATCCCATTGTTTCTGTGGCCAGACAGGGCCCAGGGTAGGGTGAGGGGAGGGGTCCAAGCTCAGGATCTAATTCAACAAAATGTTTAAGCCCACAGAGTTTAAGCACAAGCTTAAAGCTATTGCATGGTGTGACATAAACCAGGATGATTCTGTAGAACCCAGTCATGCAGATTTGATCTAGATGGGATGTGGGCACGCACTAATTTCTGTCAAATTACCTAGAACATATAAAATGGCTCCTTTGTTGCCCACATGCCAACTGCAGGATGAGTGATCCTGGTAGATGATCCAATGCAGCATTTGGACAAGTGGAGGATGAGTTACAACAAGAGTCTACTACTTGATGTCTGGTGACTGTGGTGCTTTCCATGTGTCACAAGTAGCCCCACAGCCAGATTTACTGTGTCTTTGAACCATGGTTTTAAAACTGTCTGCTTAAACTTTCTCAAGAAGAGTGGGTTGCCTTGGTTACAGCCCGATCCTTAAGCATATCCCCAAGGCTAACAGTAATATTTTGTGAATGTGATAGTTTTATTGTCACTTATTTTAATCATTGCCTGAATGTTGCTTTTAAAGAGAGAAAGCAACAATGTTGCCTTAGACTATCAGATAGTGCACCCTTAATTTTGGTTTTGGGGTTTTTTTAATATTTTAATTCTTAGATTTTTATCGTGACAGCAAAACACTTTGGTAATGACTTAATCATAGAGGTGTGGAAATAGCAAAGTGTTTATCATAGTGTACTCTGCCTAATAGCGTTCATCCTGACCATGGGAGCCAGACTCTTGTGAGAGACAGCCCTTAAGATGTCTGTCTGCCTATCAGTAAAACATGCCTGAGAAGAAGGAGAAAAGAGAGACTATTTTTAGAGAAATGAGTGGTTGTTGAAGAGAATATGCAATAAGTCCTACTGAAGTTTCTCTGGACTTGTTGCAGCTACTGCTTGGCCGTGGTCAGCCAGGGTTAGCTTAGGTTTGGTAAATGTTGGTTCTCTTTGATTATGAGACAAGGGAAAACAGATCCAAGAGAAGGTCATGGAGAGAAATCCTGTGCCTTTGTCCTCCTCCAGTATTAGAGATATATGTTAGACACTTTGTGCTTCAGCTGAATGGCTTGGAAAGGATTTAAGTTTATTTCCATTTGAAATTTGTTCCTGCTGCTGGTTCATCTTGTTGGTTGGTATTTGTTTACTGAACTGAGTTTACTACACCTTGTGTAGATCTCACTACAGTAAGTCAGGGATGTCAGAGAGAGATGTGCTGAAGAATCTTCACTGTGGTGAACTTCCACAAGAGAACACTAGTGATTGTAATTAAGGGTGTGTTGACAAAGACAGGAGCTAGATACTATCTAGAGATTGGTGAAGTACTAACAGAGCTAGCTGTGAGGATACTAGTTCCAGTTAAAGCTGGTCACAATTTTTACACTAAACTATGTGATGTCAGAAGTACCTTTTTTTAAAAGTAAGAAATTCTCTTATTGCAGAGTTACCCACAGCAGGGTTTTTGTTTGCTTGTTCAGTTAGTTTTCTATGCTACAGTAATTAAAACCATATCGAATTTTTATCTAAGTATGAGAATTGTTGACAAAAATTTTAATTTCTCAAAAACCTATGTTGCCTTTCTCAGTTTAGTTATTGACTTTCCTCTGCTGGTAAATTAGTTAGTGTGATGATTTTGAAATCTTCTTTGGATAAAAATTCTGTTTAAAAAGAAGACGTGTTCTTGGGAAATGGTTCAGCATTGGACCTGGTGAAATGAAAAAAGCTTTGAAACTTCTCACAAGATTGTTTTTCCCTATTTTTAACTAGTTTTGCTAATTTTGAAGTCACTGTTTCCTCAAAATGACGTGACTTTTTTAAAATAAGTATTACTTCTATTTGGTTCAGTTTAGTTTCCCATCTCAAAGCCATGGAATGGCTGGCTGTGGGGAGTGCCAGCATCTTTTTCTGTTGCAAGTTTCTTCTTTGAGATTTTTTTTACTCTTGAAATTACTGAAGAATGTATGCACATTTTGAGAACTGTCATGACAATCAAGATACTCTGATGGAACTTCATCTCCATGTACTCTTCTGGGCTCGGGAATGGCATTTCTCCTTAAACATTTCTAGAAATACTCCCTGGCTTCCTCAGCATTTTGAGTTTGTATTTGCAGCAGTCCGTTGGCCCATTGGCATTTGGACCATGAGGGAGAGTAGGCTTTAAACTTGTGAAATTATAACATTCAGCAAGCATCTAAAAATCTAAGAGAAAAACTATAACCTTGATAGGTTCCTGGCTGAGGAACAGCTCTCATTTGTTCAAGCTCTTTCTGCCGTGATCTGAAAAAACTGAGCTCCAGTGCTTGTAGACTGCTCTAGTATGTGCTCTCTCAGAGCTGTGGGGCTACAACTGAGCAGAAATACAGGCTGCAGTGCTGAGCACTGCAACTTGTAACCCGCTGGACATGACTCCTTGCTACTTGTTCCTAGTCCCTTTGGCATGGTGTTGTGTGTGGATGCAATGGCGTTTGACCATTAGTATGTATAGCATTCAGTTCCAACCTTTGTTTTTAATGTTTGTTTGCACTCATAGATCTTTTAGAAAATGAGTTAGGAAAACAGAAGCCCCAGGTGGTGGCATCACCTTTACATTTCCAGGGGTTAGAATCCCTCACTGGATGCTACTTTTTTGCTTCTGCCTCTCTCTGTCCACAAGAAGCTCTTACCCACTTTTTCCTTGTGCTTAGTGTACACTCCTCTTTGCAGTCAGGGTGGTGTTTGCAGAAGTATTGTGAGTCTTAGTTGATAGATGGAAAACTTTTTACAGATCTTTAATCAAGTATTTTTGTGCATCCATAGTATCAGTGGCCTGCTACACGAATATCAAAGAAAATTATTATAATTATTGCTTTTAAAATTATTATGAAATCGTGCCTTACTTTTTCAGTCATATTTAACTGTGTAATTTAGAACCACATGATTGCAGGGATTTATCATGAAGAAATTTGTTTGAAGGATTGTTTGTTTTTAAATACTTTTTTCTCTAAAAATGAATTTATTATTTTTTCCTCTTTTATTTCCCACCCCCCCATTCCAGTTTTATTCCTTTAATATGTTTGTGTAAAAGGGCAGCCAGAATTTGCATTTGTGAGAGACAGAATATTTTATTTGGTCTTGTATGTGGAGCTTTCATTTTCTTTTATGTCACTTCAGGAAAATTCCTCTCTGTCCAATTACTCATACTTACACATCCTTAAATGCAGGCTGACCAGTAAAGGGGTTTTGTTGTTGTTTAATTTAGTGTGTGGTTTGCTTTGTGGCTGGTTTTGGTGGTTTTTTTAATTAACCAGATATTGGCTACTGGAAGGGCATTGCACGTTAATGCAGAACGTTAATGCTCATTTTCGTAGAAAGGACAGAATTAGAGTTTTTGCCTGTCTCCAGTGCAGTTTTGTTACTGTTTTGTGTTCAACACTAATATGAAGCCAGACTGTAAAGGCAGAATACTCCGAGTGACCTACTTCCATTCACCAGCAAGAATCCTTTGTCAGCTGACTCCTGTTTGTTTGTTCATTTTTAAATGTCGGATTACAGAACGAGCATCTCCCAAAGATGAAAGAAAACAGTGTTTTCCTGCGCAGGAAATTTGGGGGTTGCAGTAACAGAACATTTTCTTTGTGAATTTGGATGTCATGGTGTTTTAAGCTCCTGCCTGGAGCCTAAATCAATTTGGCCTCTCATTCAGTTCATCTCACTGGTGCTCCTAAAAGGCTGCAGCCCTGCAAAAGCTCATGCAGCATTTTTGGCTGCTTTCCCTTGCTCCCATTTGGTACATATTTGCACAATTTAACTGAGCTTTTCTTTCTGCTGAAGGTCAGATGCGAGCGATACGAAACACTAAACTTTATAAGCAAGCAAAGCTGTTTCAACCACAGCATTTTGGAGCAGAAGGGGTTTTTAGGTGGCGCACTGTCTGCTGGCCTTTGGAGAGGGGATCCTGAGACTACATTGGACTGGAACAGGCTGCAAAGCCACAAGCCTTATTTTTTTTTAATAAACTACTTACTGTAATCCAGCTACACAGTTTCAGCCTCGCACTTCAGGAGAGGCTTCCAGCAGCAATGCACGTACAGGCACTTTCTCTCTTGCAGAAAGTGAAACTTTCCCAACTAGAGTAAATTTAACCTATTGCATAAGATGCTGGAAGTTTGACTTGGGTTTTGTTTTGTTTTGTTTTTTTTCCTTGGGATTCTCTCTGTAACCTCTATGTGCAGAGGATGAATAGCTTTTCTTTTTCCCCTTTTTTTTGGGACAAGATTAGATGTTGCATATTGATGAGCTAGCATTTCAAAGGTCCGTGGAGCTTTGGAACGTATTAAGAATCTCTGAAGTTTAATATTCACCATGTTTTAAATATTCAGGAGGAAAAATCTGCATAAAATGGCTTTTGATAAATAACATTCTAGGGATTCTTTCTTACTGTCTTATGCAAGTGTTGTGGGGATTGTGGCTGTGCCAGTTTTGTTCCAAAGTCTTTTGTTTCAGTGTTTCAGGACTATTTTGATCCCATTTGTATGCCCAGTGCTTCTTGTGAAGTCTTCTATGGTTTCTGCTGGAACTATATAACAGGTAGATGGATGAGCATTGCAACTCCTGAGTGTCTGCTTGGTTGCTCTCCTCCTTATACCAGCTGGAGACATCCAGCCTTTTTCTGCACATGATGCAGGTTGGGGTTAGCCCAGTGGTTGTGCCTGGCTGAGATCTTTCTGCAAAGGTACTCCAGACCATAGGGCACTTGAGAATGGAGAGGGCAAGCTTCTGGGTACAGGAACACTGCAAAGTGCCACTCGGTGCTTCTCATGTCTCACAGGGCAGTTTTTCCCCTTCCTTGGATGCCCCTCTTTGGTAAGAGTCTCAGCAGTAAGAAACTCTTTAGGAGCTTTCAGGAGAAATCCTGCTTTGGGGATGCCCTATTTCCCATGCTGTCAAAAATCCAATTGAAGCTTTAGATGAGGAGGATCAGTTGTGGCTGTAAACATTTGAGTATTTTTCTGTAATTCTAAGTCCCTTGCTTGCCTTAACCTTGATGTGCCGTGATGGTAGACAGCATGGTGGGCAGGATATCTCCTTTGGTCCCACTCAAATAGCCTTGACTTTTCATCCCAGTCCCTGTTGAATCAGCGCCTCCTACTTATTCTCAGGATCACTCTGGCTCAGGCCAAAGACATTTCGTGCTCCTTTGCAAAGGGTGGTGCTTTTAGGTTTTGGCTTACAAATAATGCAGCCCTTTCAAACTCACCTTTCTGCTCTGACATATTCCTGACAGAAGTAGGATTTTAAATATTTCATAGCATTCTTCTTTCTTCTTTTTGCCAGATGCCTTGAAAACATTGTCAGATTACAATCTGGGTGGGGGTTTTCAGGATAGATTTCCTTTCCTTCTTGATTGCATGGTGTAGGTTTGCAGTGAGGTTTCTTTTTCCTTTTTTCTTTCTTTTTTTTTTTTCTTAGTTTTACAGAACAGATGCCTTCAGTTTATGCAGAGAAAGATTGTCTATGATTAGAGCTAATCCAGGATGGCAGAATTGGACCCCCACAGTGAAAGCTAGAAAAGTGATTGCAAAAGTATTCTGTTTCTCCTTTATTAATTACACAGGAAGTTTCCACTGAAGGCTCGTGTAGCACAACTGGCCTATGTAATAAGTAGCAGGGCCTGTAATTACAGTCTGTCTTCTGATCCTATCTGTGCTCTGGCTTTCTAGGCACCACAGTTCTATTTACATCTGCGGTTTTGTCGCCTTTTAAATTTTTGATTGATCTCTAAGGGAAGTAAGAGCACAAGCCGTGAGCTCTGCAAGGTCCAGCAAGTCTAAATGAAGGGGTCCTCTTCCTTCTCACATACCCTTCTCAGAATAAGGAACAGAGCATGAGTAACGGGGGATTTTACCAGCCATGCAGTGGAGGGAGCAGGCTATATGCCAAATGGGTATCTTTCAAGATCTTAGAGTCTTTGTAGGACTGGAAATGGGAACATTTTACAGGTTCTAACTAGTGTACTGTCCTGTGAGGCAGTTTATAGATCAGCATTTCTTTGGTCAGAGCAATTTCTACAGACTTGACTTTTTTTTTCTCTAAGATTCAGAGGTTTATGGTTGCAAAGAAATCCTTCCACATATGGCACAAGGAGGGAGATGGCTTTTGGCACCATGCAGAGAAGCTGAGCTAGAAACCCTGTATCAATTTGTAAAGCAAGAGTAACGTGAGTAGAAAGGGGAAGGCAGTGATTTACATGTGGTTCAGCACAAATTTCACCAGCTCTAAGCACCAGCAAACACAGGATCAAACTGACGGGAGAGTCAGTGCTGAGACAATAAGTAAATGTGTAAATAAGTAAAATGTGTAAATAAGTAAAAGTGATTTTTGCTGATCACTGGCAGTAATTTCTTGCCTCTCTGGAATGTGCACTGAAGTTAGGGTAAACCTAAGGAATAGAATCATAGAATACTTTGGGTTGGAAGGGACCTTAAAGATCATCGAGTTCCAACCCCCCTGCCATAGGCAGGGACACCTCCCACTAGATCAGGCTGCCCAGTGCCTTGTCCAGCCTGGTCTTGAACACCTCCAGAGAGGGGGCATCCACAACCTCTCTGGGCAACCTCTTCCAGTGCTTCACCACTCTTACTGTAAAGAATTTCTTTCTTATGTCAAGTCTAAATCTACCCCACTCCAATTTACATCCATTGTTTCTAGTCCTCCCATCCAATATCATATTAAAAAGTCCTTCCCCTGCCTTTCTGTAGGACCCCCTCAGGTACTGATAAGTTACTATGAGATCCCCTCTGAGCCTTCTCTTCTCCAGGCTGAACAACCCCAACTCCTTCAGCCTGTCTTCATAGGGCAGTTGCTCCAGCCCTTTGACCATCTTTGTGGCCTTCCTCTGGACCCGCTCCAATAGATCAATGTCCTTCCTGTGTTGAGGGCTCCAGAACTGGACACAATACTCCAGGTGGGGTCTCACCAGTGCAGAGTAGAGGGGCAAAATCACCCCTCTGGACCTGCTGGTCACAATGTTGCCCCCCAGTCTTTTTCTTCAAGACATACTCACGGTGCTATGTTTGCTCAAGAGGAGTAAAAGCAAATACTCTATGAAAAATAAAATATTAACAATCCACTACAGGTATTTTAATGTCCATTAAACTGTTATGCAAATTGCCCCTTTTTCGCAGCTTGCACTGATACTTAATTATTTTTGGCCTGACTTCTGTTTGAAAAAACCTCAATTTTTTTTTCTAACTCTACTTCTAAGAAAGTTGATGCTTTAGAAGAAAAAAAAAAAAAACACCTTGGTTTCAAACATGGGGTTTTCAGGCTTCAAAATTAATAATTTCTACACCTGACCCAGTTCCTGCAGCTGCCAAAAGAGAAAAGAGAAAGCTATTTAAATTTCACATAGAACCATTTATCTCTTAAAATATGCCAAGGCAATTTGAGGTGGGGGTGGAGACTCAGCTATTTATCTCAGCAGCTTGATTTTTCTCTTTATGTTTCTAACTGTCAGGGGAAAAAATCCAGTAGGAAGCTATTCTTGGGCTATTATTGATGTATTGTGTTGCCGTTATGCAGGATGTCTGCTTTGCTATATACAGAAGGACATTAATAATAGCCATCTCTCCCTGCCCCCACCCTCGGTTCCTCTTTGGGAAGATACAGTTTAAACTGGAGCATTTGCCTTGTTCAAATTGCTGCTCCCTCCTTCCCTTCTCTCAGTTCATTCCCAGACTAGTTTTGGGAACAGAGTGAAGGGAATGAGGTTGTATTTGCTTGCTTCTGGAGCTGCTCCTGGCAAGTCATTTCTACGTCGCGTACCTGTCTACCCCCTTCTTTCCCATGTATTACCCTTCCTTTCATTTAGAGTTGTTCTGTTCAAAAAAGCCCACCTTTGTTCACAGGGGCTAGCTGGCAGAACCAGCTCAGCACCGAACCTCTGATTTTTTATTACCCAGCCGTTTATATCCAGAAACTATGTTTTCTTCATTATTTCCCATAAGCAGAAAAATGCATTTGTCCTCCCATCTCTCTTACATCAGGTTTAAAAGATTGTTATGAAACTTTAAAGGCTCCGTCCGCTTGTTTAAAGACTCGGATGCTTGTTTTATTTTTGGAAGCAGAGTGTACAGTGAAGAGGAATAGTCTGATGTTTAAAAAAATAGCCTCACTTCAGCCTTCCCCTGAAGTGCGGGAAGTCCTGTCTCCACAGGTCTGTGCCAGCCGCGTGACAGCCCACAGAGCAAAGCTGACCTCAATAGGAAAAACAACTGTCCTGCCCACTTCATCTGGGAGAGGAAAGAGGTGAAAATAATAAACGTGGCACAAAAATAATAGGCCTAATTGCTCTGTTTTTTTTTTAATGGTTGTTCCTGCATCTCATGCTAACCTTATTCTACAGAAGCTTTGCTTATTCAGCATTTCTGATAGTCAGGATCATCTGCTTTTCCATGGTGTCGTTATTTACTTGTCATTTCTTCTGTCTTAGTCTTGCTCTGGTCCCCTGGATAGTACAAAGCCTTTTTGGTTTGGGCACTGAATTAAAACAAAGTAATTTTTCAAATATGAATTCTAGATTGGAGGAATTGCCTTCATTTTGGAAAGTGCTCCCATTTCAAAATGACAGAGATGCAGTTTCTCGTTGCATTTATTGTCTTCCTTGGTGGTGGCCAAGGAGTCCCTCAAAGTGTTCCTTAAACTAGAGCCAGAGCCCAGAACTTTCTCTGCAAACATTTACTCCATCTCCAGATTATCACACTACAGCATGAGAGTGAGGAAGTCCTGCTAACAAAGCAAAGTTCTTATCATCCTCTTCACAGTCAGAGCAGCTCCCCACAGAGAAACTGTGTCCTGCCTAGGGCTTGTTCATTCCTTCCTAGTGCAAGTATTTTGCCAGAAACAGGTGTTTTCTATCTACCATTAGCTCTGGGATTGTATGCAAGGATTTGGATTTGGAAGAAGGGAGGTGAAGATCCTGTTCCCATGAGGATGCCTTTGTGCTAGGGCTTCTTTCAGGACTGTAGGAGATAAGAGCATTTTGCACTGAAATGCTCAGCCAGAGGCTGTGGTTTGTGTTTCAACTATGTTGAGGTGGTGCCTGTTGAAAATACAGAACTGGGGCTCTTCTTTACATCTACCAGAGATTTACCAACAGCTCCCTTTGGCTTGGAAACCCATTTTGATTTGGCAAATGGACATTTTCTGCCTTGTCCGCAGAGCCCTGGTTTAGTTCTTTGCTAAATTGTAGTTCCACCTAAAATGTATTATTTCTAATGTGCCTAATGCCTCAGTAGCTAAGCATCTGAAGAGCATCAAAACAGAATAACCAGTAAGGTGAAGAGCTGGCTTTGGCAGAGCTACATGCACAAGGAGTGTGTTCTCTTTTCTTCGCTGTGTGCCTTTTCAGAGACTACAGTGCTCCTTTATGGGCAGCAGAGAAATAACCCTCATGCTGTGCAGAGATGGTAGCTATAAGAATGATATAAAACAGTAGCAAGAGGTTAATTTTGAGCATCTGTTCTCTGCTGGGGTAAGCAAAGTAATGGCCTTATGCCATCAGCACTGCTTGCCATCTTTATTAACACACCTCATTGTCTGGTAGGCAGCTGTTTGATAGCGGAGGTACTTGGGTGTATCTCCTCAAATGTCTCTGTCGTATCAGAACACTGGAGTCATTCCCATCTGGAGATATTATTCACTTGATATTGTCTCTTATAAAGTCTCCATTATTCTTTTTTTTTTTTAATATAATGCTAGAAGAGGAAATTTGAACCAAAGGTTGAGTGTTTGGTTGGTGCTGCTGTACCTCATGAGAAGGCTGATGTACTCCTACTTTCAATCCCCAAAATCATGTTTTAGGAAATGTTTCCCTGCCGTGGTCAGAGAGGAAGTGCATGTTTATCAGAAATACAGTAGTTCTGGTGCAGAACTGATGTTTTGATGCTTCCTACTGTGCCACTGTCACCTCCTCTGCTATCTGGAGATTGAAGACTGAGTATTGGTAGAGGTGTTGGCTGAGCAAAGCTATGCTTGGACTTTCTTGTGATCTTACTAGACAGGATCTGCCCTGGTAAGACTTAAAGCTTCTGTAGTTCCCTGTGTTAAGGCTTGTATTTTGAACAGCCTCCAGTGCCTTTCCTCCAGTTAGTCAAATGAGAGACCAGGAATACTAATTGTGCAGTTCTGGTAGCAGCACCTTCCAGCCCAGAACAAATAGCAGAGGTTTGTTGTGTTTCAAAGCCTTAATCTCTCATGCTGACTTAACCCAAGGCTGTCTGTACCATAAATGGGTCATTCCAGAGGGATTCCTCTTGATTGAATGCCTTATGGTGAGCCTACAGAGGGCTGGGATATTGGTTTAGTTCTATCAGTCTGCTAGGAGGAGTTGTCCCCAGGAATGTATTTATCCAATGTAGCTGCTACACTTTGGCCTGTCCCTGCCAGCTGTAGAACTGTCTGCTCAAGGGTTCACCAGTAATGATGTTTATTGGATGTGTAGTCATTCCTAGAGGATGAGTAGGCCAGGCTTGAGAGGGTATTTCAGCTTTATGGTAGCTGCTGGTTTAGCCCCTGAGATAGAGGTTTTACATTGTTGCCTTTGTGGCAGTAGGGAGGGGAGTGTGACTGACCACACTTCTCTTTGTCTTGCTGCCAGCTGGCAGAGGCTCTCAGTGATGTGGGAAGCATCTTCCTTTTAAATGTGAATCACTAGCCTAGGTATCTGGGCAAGAAAGGAGCACAAGTGGGCATTCCCTATGTGAGGGATGCCTTCTGCTGTGTGCTCTGTGTCCACAGATCCTTATGAAGTAACATTACTTGAGCTTTCAGGACTGGTCTCCTGTCTCTCAGAGCTTGGGGGTACCAGAGTTTTACCCCTTGCTGAGCACAAACACTACCCAAGTCTGTGAGGGGCCCTATCCTGCTGCAAATGGAGTTTTCCCAGATCCTGTGAGTTGCTGAGTGCATCCACTGAGAGGTGCTGAGTAGCCTCCCCTCTCACCAACCCCATCAGGCCACTTCATTGTCTTTTCCCGTGGGGCTTTGAGGGGACACTCAGGAAATGCAATCAGCACCTTACAGGATTGGTCTGCTAGGTAATATATGAAGTTTTTTCTCTGGTAACTTGTATGCATGAGTTGAAAACCATTTATTCCAGTTTGTTCTGAGGACAAATCCAGCATATACACATTTTCTATATTTAAAAATATATAGAGATATATATATTTTGTTCTCAGCTAGTTACCTCTTCTGAACTGCAATGTTCAGAGCAACCGGCATATATTTTTTATTCAACACATAAAATGACTTTTTACAGTAAAAGAATGAAAGCTGTTTTAAGCATGTGTTTTCTGTATTTTTATTATGCATTATCCAATTATATTGAGATGTATTTTCCTCTTTGCTCTACTCTTTCAGTTGTTATCCTTTTTATCAGTTATGCTTTTCTAATGTTTTGTAAGGGAAAATAAATATGCAAAATCGCCAGATGCCTTTTTTTCTTTGCAGAAGAAGTATCACAAATGCTTTTTTATTACATTTTACCAATCCAATAAACTCCTTATAAATTTCATTTTTGTTTGCCAGTGTGTGAAATTATTTTTTCAAGTCAAATGGTATTTACTGTCTCCCAATCTCCACCTGCAATTATGTTTCATATCCTCTATCTCTCTCTTTTGGCTTCAAAATTTTACTGTGTGACTTCTCAACATGCTTAATTCAAGAGCCCCCTTTGCTCTTGAGTGAAGCAAAGGTGCTATAAATATGTCATGAGAGAGGCTTCCCCCATCCTTGATGATTGGGCTTCTTTGCAGTAGAGAGGAGTCCATTCCTAAGCTATGAGGTCATCTACAGAGGTGACTTGTATGATAAGGATGCCCAGAAGTATCCCCAGATTTGAGTTGTGATTGGGTGACAGCAGAGCCAAGCACGTGGTTTTGCAGTTGAATGGAGGCACATTACTCAAACTATTATGGAGAGAGTGGAAGTGTGGTTTGCAAAGCCTTTCTCTTCCAGGAGGTTGTTTCTAGATTGTCAGTGTGATAAACAATCAGGGTTGTTCCCTATCCAGTAAATAACCTGGATTGTTCCCGGTCCAGTCTGATCTGCTTCAAAAATACCACTGATCACCACACAGCCTGACCTTCATCCCTCCTGTCTGAGAGCCTGGGACAGCACCAAACATGCACCAAACACTTCTCCTGACTGACAGTCCTTCTAGTGATGGGGAACCCTGGGTATCCTGGTAAGGTTTTCCACTGCCTGTTTCTTACCTGCTCAATATCTGCATCCTGCTTGTAGCTTCTGTTTTTCTAACCTCTCTATCCTCAGACCATTTTCTAAAAGCCCTCTGCTCTCAGAAATCTCCTGTGCAGCTCCATGGGCTGTCTTCAAGATGGGATTCATCTTGATGAAGCATCATGGAAGACAGCTTCGTTGTCCAAGGTGGCCCTCTAGTCAGTGGAGAATTCTCATCTTTTTTTTGGGTGAGCATCTGAGACAGGTTCATTTTGCCTCTTTAAAGGGTTGAATGATATTAATACTATCCTCCATTTTATCAGAAAAGGTAAGTTTTCTTAAAATGGTATTTCATGGAGTTGTGGAAGTATTTCCGAGGTGTTAACCTATTTTCTCTTCCCCATTTCTCACTCCCAACCAACAAAATTTTATCTAGCGTCCCCTTGAAGACATCATAGATGGACATCCCACCACCTCCGCTGGCAGTCCATTCCATCGCAGCATTGTGTTCACCCTTGGATGGTCTTCCTTGCTGCCTATCCTAAATATTCTTGGCTTCAATTTAAGTATCAGACTTTCCCACATGAAGGACTTCTTTAGTAGGTTATATATTGTCAGGGGATGTTTTGTTTGCCATGGAAGGAGGCACAAGCAGCAGCTTTGCTCCCAGCTCCTCCTCCTCTTCCTCAGGGGACTTTAGAAAGGCCTATGTTCTCCCACAGGAAAGGATGCAGCTTGTTCCTACAGGACATGGGAGTCTGACAGGCTTTGTCTTGGCAGTAAAGGGAGTGTGATGGTGTAGGCATTCAAGTCCATTCAAACTGGTGTATAGTTTTCCAAACCCCTTATTATTACTTCCTTTATAGCACAAGGTATTTTTTCCTAAGCTTGCTACAATGGAGAGGTTCAAGGGATGTGTTGTCCACACACAAGTCAAAATGTATTAGCAGGCCAGGGGCCAGAGGTGAGGGCCAAGGGTGGGGGAGCTATTAATTCAGTAATTTGGCACTGCTTTTCTTGCAATCCAAGGTAACCAAAATCCTGTGAAGACAATGAGAGCTTTGGGGATGAAGTGCACCCACATGCCAAGGTTTTGCTGTAACAGGGGCTAACGGCAGGATGGAAGCTGGGTGTTCTCTTTGGCAGCCCTGGAAGTTGATCTGTTCATGATGTTCTTGGTCAAATGAAGAAGCACTCTCCTAATATGAATGCTGTCTCCCAACTGTGACTACATTAGCTTGCTGTAGGGCTTCCTCTGTGTCACAAATAGAGTTTTATTACTGAGCAAGGGTGACTTTTGCTCTCCAACAAATTTTGAGAAGATTTTGTGGGCTGTGAGCTTTTCAAAGCTGTGAAGAGACTTGGAAAGGTCTGGAATCTGCCCATAGTCTGGGAAAGAAGAGTCCAGTGCAAGTGAGCTGCAGAGTTCCCTCTGTGAAAGATGGGCACCTCCAAAGGACTGTTTCCCCACTGTCTCTTAGACACCTTCTTCAAGGCAGGCTGGACTGTTTGCTGGAGATGCCCCTCTCACTCACTACATTAACTGTCAAGGGGATCTTAAAGACCAGTGTAGACCAAACCTCTTGCTCCTCTTGAAATTGGAGAAAATTAAGGTACAGCGTGAGGAGTCTCTTTCAATACTCTATTACCCACAAAATGGTGAATGTCAGCATATGACAACACCACCTCTAACTGAAAAATAACAAGAAAGGAAGAAAGGGGAGAGGAGTTTGGATGGATCTGCAGGAGAACTGAAGCTCTCTGCCTCTAATTTGCTAAGAAGTTTTGGGGGGCAATGCTCTTTATTAAGGCCGAATCCACTTAAAATACACAAGGCCAACCCTGGAGCAGAGAAGAGACATAGCCAACTGCTTTCGGAGTGCCAAGCATGCTTCCAGTGTGGTGTCACCAGGAGATGCACATGACACTGTTTTCCACAAGGTGAGGAAAAATAAATAAGCCTGAAACATGGCATAGCAAAATTGGCTGCTTTTTTATCTTGCAATATTGTTGATGTTGGACTGAGCCTGCTGTTTTAAAGTATAAATATAAAGACGCTGCTAAATCATCACTATTTCAGCAACTAATTAAGGGGTAATGCTTGTGGTGCAGCAGTATATGAGGCAATAAACGGCTTTGGCGGCTGATTAAACGCTGGCACCGAGGCATTTAATTACAGCAAAAGCCAATTACCATGTGCATATTCCGACACCATGGACATTACTCCTGTTATATGTCAGTACAAGAAAAGGCAATAAACCATACTGTAGTGATGTATGGAAGGTCTCTCTAGCTTTGCCAAAACCCACTCCCTTCTCTTTCCAAGGGCTGTGAGATGAGGGAGTCAGTCTCCCTACAGAAGGCTCAAAACAGTCACAAAGTAAAAATTCTTCATAATTTTGAGAATTCATCTAAGATCTAGAAGGAGACCTAAATATTGCTTATCCTCCTTGTACCGAGTTACATTTGACCACTAATAGAAAACCTAGGTAACTTAGGTAGGAGGTACATTAAAAGCCTCACCTGAGTATATTTAGCGTCAATGGGTAAGTCTGTACCACTAATGCAAAGAGTTATGTGTAGCTTTTTCTTTTCCCTTCAGTTATTGCATTGTAGAAAGTAAAATCAATTACAAAACACCACATGCCATTCTTCAGCTAATTCATTTAGAAGTTGGAGTCTGATTTTCACAGGCTTTCAGCTCTTGCACCATCCATTCGACTTAACCAGCTCAGCACCTCTTCAAATTAAACCCTCGCTCTCTTTAACCAGAAATGAATTCTTCCTTTTGAAGGAGTTTCCTAGAGAAATTCTCTCTTAGAAAATCCTTGGCACGAAACCATAGCCAGCCTTGGCATGCAAACCTGCCTCACGCTGGCATTAACAAGCCTCTTATTTAAATGTTGATGAGCTCTTTGCTGCCAGTTAGCAATGGGAAATGCAGTCTGTGTGTTAAACGAGAGCTGGGAATGACTTCCAAATACCAAAATGTTTGTTAAACTCTCGGCCCACCTCTTCCCTCCTTGGGGGTGGGAAGCTTCCCATCAAATTGGCCCTATTTAGCACAGAAACTGCCAGGCAGGATCAGACCAGGGATCTCTCTCATTCTGTGGCTCAAGCAGGACTGATGCCAGAAGTACCACTTCTCAGAATCTGTTGCCCCAGGTGGCCATCTGCCCCAGGGAACCTTTCTCCAACCCCCATTAATTAGAGGTGGTCCCAGGCTTTGAAGACAGGATTCCCCAGCCATAGGGCGCATCTGGGTTTACTTGTTTGCTTTTAATCTTTACTGTTAGCAGCAGTTTGGTGGCTGTTGCCTGTGTAGAGGGCACAACCCCTTATGTCCTTCTTGGAGTCTTGTGGTCCTTTATAGAAATGCATTGCACAAGCTGATTATGATATTATATGTATTGATATATCTCTTCATCTAGACAGGGACCTCCTAAAATTCAGCCTGAAGCTGTTGGAGCAGCTTCTATTTCCATGACAACCCATGGAGACCAAGTGCTTCGTAGCCTCTAAACCAGGGATATTTCATGTGGTGGGGGCTCTTCAGTCTTTCTGGGACTCTTTGCTTATGCAGGGAATGTGAGACAAGTTGTAGGAAGAGATTCAAATACTAAATGCCAGGCAAGGGAGTCTCCCCGTATCCTTGTGTTACCTTTGCTGCCTTCTCAAATCAACATGTTCCCCAGCCAAGGAATGTGCAAATTCTTTCGGCTATCACTCACTCTTGGATGAATCCCAGCTGCACATATATACAACAGTCAGTTTCTTTGGTGTTTGAATGAACCAGAAGGGCTTTGTCTGTTATAGTTGGAGGCTTTCAATCCCATTTATGGTACATTGTATCAGTCTTAAGCAGCATCTGTGAGATCCTTAATATGAACGGCCATGAAATTTACAACCACCGCAGAGGAGTTAGCAGGCTGGCTCCAGAGAGCTATGGGCAGTAACCATATTCTCTTGAAATATTTGCTTTCTCTGCAAAGTTGACCTGAGGAAGAATGTGTTGTTCATTTGAAGTTCTCTATTTGTTCATTTATTCAAAGAGCATCATCATTAATGGCCATTGTAAGGCCATGAGCTTCGGTGCTGTGAGCCAAAGATGTGCTTCTTGTCATTGCAGAGTTGGTGACAGCTGCTCAGACAGGGAGCTTCCTGTGGTACCTCTACATATCTGCAAGGTAAAATGTGGGACATTTGGGTTGTTTGAGCACCATGGGGTGAGCAAGGCAGTTCAACTGAGCACAATCTTCCACTCAAAACTCTGCAGAAAAGATGACTGTGGCCTAGACTGAAACTCAGAAGACAGAACCTCAAAAGCATGAACTGACATGTTCTCACTTTTTATTATCTTCACTGACTTGAAGAGCACTTGAAACACCTTGGCAAGGCTACAACAGCAGAGCCAAAATGGGATGAACCAGAAATCTCTCCCAGGAGCCTGCTCCTGGGTCACTTTGCACGTGTTGATCACATGTGCTCCAAGGCAGGCTAAGCTCAGGGGAGTTAACCCACTTACCACCTTCACTGGAAACAGCTGAGGGAATGCCTGTTTGTTGTCAGCTGTCTTGGGGAAACACAGGAAGCCAAGTGAGATAGGGGAGGTTCCACTTGATGCTATGCAGACATGGCCAGTGACAGCCCATGCCTCAGACGCTCCCCATCTAAGTAGGCAGGACACATGAAGAGTGGCCAGTGCTGCCAACTTGAGCTGCCAGACCCTATGTTTATGGGAAATTCTTGGCTTTCATTTAAAATAATAATCATAATAAAAAAAATCTGACCCACTCCGTTGGGAAAATGATCCCGAAAGAGTCAGAAACCACAGGGCCATTCAGAAAGGCCCATAATTCATATGTATGTGCTTATAGCTCTTGATTTTTTAAGCCAAAATCATGGTTCTTGGAGGGCCAACTCAAGACCTACGAATTCCTAGAGGCTGACAGTACCAAGTGGGAAAGGGCAAAATTAGCACATGGGAAGAGAGAGAGTTGCCAAAGATATGACGGCAGGTCAGTGGGAGAGCCTCCTGCCCTACATACAAGCCATATTGCCTGGCCTCCTTCCCCAAAGGAAATTAGGAGTCCTTAAAGCAATCCTGGCTATTTTAGTCTTGTGTTGCCATCTTCCTTTTGATGCTCTTTATTTTCAGTAACACACAAGTCTTGCAGCTTACTGCTGCTCCCCATAGGACATCATTTCATCTCTGGGGGCTCGTGGCCACAGGACGGTGTGCTGATAACAGCTGTGGGAGTTTCCAACTAGCTTAGCATTTGCATGCCATGAATATGCAGCTCTGAGCATGGCCCAGTTCTCCATGCAGCCAGCCTGTGCATGTTTACCAGGGACAGCAGCATCCTGCATGTGTCTGTGTCCCAGGAGACAGCAGTTCCCTGTGCCTTGGGTGACATTTTTGTGTGTGCCTGGCTGTTTATAATCACTACCACCTGGATAACTGGCTTTCCGTTCAACACTCTGGGAAAACTGGGCTTGCTTTTAATTACAGCAAAAATCAGGGTCTTCCTGGTTTAGGAGTGATTGTCCTTACCTGAGCTGCTGCTTCCAGGATCTGATTTCTGCCAGTGAGCAGAGCATGGAAACCCCTGGGCACACAGGAACAGCGCCAGCCAAGGGCAGAGCCTGCCAGAGACTCCTCTCCCAGCCATGGCGACTTCTAATTTCTGTTTACACCAGCACAATGTCAAACATCTCAGCAGCAGCTCTGGCGGAAGGTGAGTCTCTTAGAACGGAGGTGTCGCTTCCTCTGCTGAGGCCTCTCTAATAACACTAAGATGCTTTTCTAACTAATTAATTACAGCGCTTCGACAGAGCCTCTTTAATGATCCCCATCTTCCTGCTGCTGCTCTGCAATCAGCACTACTTGCAGTGCTGTTCAGAGCAGCGCTGATGCCATCAGAGCAGACGGATGAGCGATATGGGGTGAGGGGGGGATGACTCTTTTGAAAGCCAGTTGTACTGTGAGCTGCTTGACTTTCTGCTCTCTGATGTACTTTCTTGGAGAAGAGGACAGAGATACAGCAGGCTGGTGGCTCTGGTAGGCCTTTAGCCCAGCCCAGAATTGCTGTCTCAAAAGAAAACCTCATGGGGAGTATGAATAGTTTTCAACTTCTCACTAAAAAGTCACAAGGTCTTCAGCTTGCTTGCACCTCCAGTTGACTTGTCAGATCAGAAAAAATAGAAGCTTCAGTCTGGAAACTTCGCTTCTGGACCATGAATATTGAGAAATCTCAATGTGGAAGGGCCTGACCAGGATCAGATCCCCAACCCACTTGTTGTTTATGCTGTTGATGCATCATAGTTCATGGCCTCCTGCGCCTGTACAAACTAAAAACTTGGATCCAATTACTTACAGATTCATAGGCAAAGACACAACTCAACAAGGTTAGACTAGACTGTATCACACTGTCTCATGGCTGTGCATAGGGGTGATCTCCAGCTGTAAAGCCACACTAACTGTTGTCACTAATTACTATCTGCTTCACTGACTGACTCTTCACATTGCAGTAGGAACCAGGTGCCATGGTCTTGCCCAGTGCCTCACCTCAGTAGTGACAATGATTCCTCATCTCAGAGAAAGGATAAGCAGAATATAAAATGAGAGAAGGCATCTTGGAGAGCAGCAACTCAGCACAAAGGCAGCAGCCTCAGGAAATCTACTCTTGAATGGCTGTGGGTCACTACAAAATGAGACATGAGGAAGGTGAGTCACTTAGAAAGGCAAATGCTGGTGTCCTGTAAGGCCTATCCTGGGAATAAGCACAAAGAACAGTACAGGATTTTCCAGAGACAGGTATGTGGGGGGGAACAGGTACATTAAATGAAATTTTATTCTGTTTTTCCATAAAGGTGTTGGGTTTTCTTTCCAGCACTTCTAAATGCCTGTATAGGTACTCTTATTTCAGTCCCCATGGCATGACACAGACGAGATGAAATAAGTATTTTTGAGCTCAATAATTACCATCTGATTCCTTGAGCAGGAGAAGCAATTGAACCTGCTTGGCTGCAGATTTGTGCTGTATGTGGATCCTTTGTTAAGAAGCAGCAAATTCACTGTGCAGGCGCTTGCTTACAGAAGGCCTTATCAAGGTATTACTCTCTGACAAAATTTGCTGGAATTTATCCTTAAGACCACTCTCCTCCCTTCCTTCTCCTCCAGTTTGAGGCAGTGAATTTAGTGAGAAAATCCTGAAGTTATCAGAGGGTGGGAAAAAATGGATGACAGGTGAAAACTGTCGAACAGATGAAAGCAGATAATGCCATTGTATGGAATAAGAGACCTCTTTGGAGGGTTGTATATTGGAAAGGAGATAAATTAAGGTAAAAGGTACATTTTCTGTGATTCCTTCTGGGGGCATCTATTACACCAAATAAATGACATGTTGATCTCCAGCACACCAACTAACCAGCTGAACCTGCTGCAATTGGTACGGCTCTTCTGCAGACATTCCTGCAGCCAAACATCCAAAGAGTCACCTCATCACCACAGCCTCTATCCCAAGAACATCTAGAATCATGCAGAAGTTCAACTGCAAAGTGCTGTGACTTCCCTTGCAGTGTAATTGAAAAATACTACCAGTGTCTTTGTACTGCCTCCCAGCTTTTGTGCTGAATTTGCATCTAATAAGAAGGGGCCTTTTAAGAAGCAAATAAATAAATAAATGGAGGAAACCTTCTCTTTGAGCTAATTTTAGGCACATCCATGCTGACAGCTGCTCTTCCTGATATATCTTGGCCACATCCTGGAGGGGCTGGGGAGACTGAGTGCTGTTTGTGCCACTGGAGCTGAGAAAAGACCTTTGTTTTTTTCGTTTTTAAGGGACCAACAGTAGCTGGCTCTCCTGAGATTCCCTTCATCCCCGTTTCCATTATAGAACAGGTGGGAACAAGGGAAAGGAATCATGATACTTGTGTGGGTGTCCAAGGCATAGAAGAGCAGTGAGGGATTGCAGCTGCTGGGCGCAGGGTGTCAGTCTGAAGTTTGCACTCAGTGGCCTTTGCCCATATCTCAAGCTGGGGGATAAACTCCAGGGGACTGAGATATGAGCCCTGGAGGTATCCCAAACAGTCAGAAAGCATCACCTTGAGGGATTAAGGCCCTGATGAATTGCCGATGTGTGAGAGATAGCTCCAGGGAGGGAAGTGAAGCAGGATTTACCCATGTGAGCTTCTTGATCAACTGACAGATCTAGCCCTAATTCTGGTGAGGTGAGGAAGCCTTCTTCCTCCTCCAGGCATGAGGGAAGCCCAGAACTTCACCTTGTGTTGCTTTAGCCCCTGGGCTAAACTTCTTGGGTCTCCATGTTTATATCAAAAGGCACCATATGGATGCATAAAACTGAAGAGAATGGTAGGAAAAGTCCCAGCCCATCTCTGCCTGGAGAGTGTGAGACAACATAGCATGGATACTGCTCTTTGTTCACCTGTAGCTTTTATTTTTTTCCCCTCACCTCTAATTAGAAACTCAGGACTTGTCTAGCTTGGTTGATTGTTTCATTTCCTCATTGAAAAGGTGATTACCCCTTTAGTTCTCATAATTACCTCATCAGCAAGAATCAAATCAATCAATGCTAATTTCAACCCAAATAAATATTCTTTGGTATATTCTATACATTTATGTATATCTCAAAACTCATCCCACTTTAAAGGAAAACATGATTTCTCACATCAGACCAACTTGCTCAACATTAGATTTAGCAGAGGAGAGACAGTGTGACAGAGGAAAGATGAACAAATGATCCTGGAAACTGGAGTGAGAAAGGCTGATACATAACAAGATGGGACTAACTGGACACAAACAAGTCTAGACAGATGATCATCTCTGGCCTGTTCTTGAAATCTTTGAGGATACAAACTCCGTGGTCTTCCTACACAATCTTTTCAGTAATTAACTACAATTCTTTTTTGAGATGTTTAGAGATAGTGCCAAAGTTAAACATTCCTCGATGCACTTCAAGTCTAGTGTTTCCTGCCCTGCCCCCTCTAGACTAATAACTGGACTTGACCCATGTTACATTTTCCTCTGGCAGGTGGATCTTGGGGTGATGATAAACAGTGAGAAACTGAGCCTAAACTGATGGTAATTGTTGCACAAAAACGGCCTGAGGGATTGAAGCCTTCACTGGTCTACAACCACCAAAAATCTCAGTTTTTGGTTTGAGCTTCCCCTCTCAGGACAAATCATGCCAGGGACCCAGCTGGTGCTAGCTTGGCTTGTTCTGCCCCATAATTAGGGCTTCTCTGTCTGTTTACATGTTGGACTTGGTGTTTCTTCACTGACATGGTTTCTCCTCCAGCACAGATGTCTGGGGAAAAGCAAAGGTGGAAAAAAGTAACATGAACTTAGCAGTCACTCTGATAAGGGCTCTTCTGGCATTGGTAATAGCAGCAGTAGTTAAATTGGCCTAACTGAAGTCTTCTCAACACCGTCCCAGGTGCTGAGATGCCACTGGCAATTTTTTTCCCTGTTTGCAAACCATCACCATCTGTGCTCTCCATGGTCTCCTTGCAATTGGCTTTGCTGGGCAGCAAAGTGGCAGGAGCTCTGGGCCAGGGAACCAATTCCACACTGGGGTCATATAGCATGTAGCACAGTGTTCTCAGACATAGATTCATCTTCATAGCAGGGCTCTTCATAGAAGGACTTAAGTCAGACAAAGAGGATAAGGCTGACTTTGCTAGAAAACTGAGACTCCATGTGTGCCTTCATCTGGCTGCTCCAGCAAGCTGCACCCTACCCCCAGCTGTCCTATGTAGCAGGACTGTGTCTGGACCTTCTCTTCCTTTGGAGAGGTCTAACATGTGGCTTAGAAGTTGGGAAGGTTGCATGTTTGTGGTTAGCCTAGACTTATGTTTCAAAGGATGCTTTGGCCCCTGATGACTCTCTCTCTGGGGCTGGCCTTGAGGACAGATGCTTAGCAATGAAGAAATGCAGTGCCAAATTTTGAGATGATGGCTTTTACTGTGGCTTTTGAGAAAGTCCCTCTCCACAGAAACAAATTTTTTTGGTTTTTTGGATTTTTGTGAGCAACTCCTGGTACAGGTAAACCAAAGTAATCTTTTTCTTGTGCCACAGGTGGTAAAAAATCCTCCTAAAGCTATGACTGGCAAATGCAGTGAGCAATCGTGGTCTGCCAGCACCCAACCCCCGCGTGGCAGATGGAGCTGAGAAAGAGGCAGTTTTGTGCTGTTTCTTGTCTTTCAAGGAAATAATTCCTGAAGAGGAGGCAGGGTTCTGCTCTGGAGATTAAGCAGATATGTTGAAACAGATGACTTGTGTTTCTTCTCTTCCCAGTTCGAGAGACAGCATCCTGAAGGACGGTACAAAGGGGGCCATCAAGCCTATAGGAGCAGGGTGACATCCCTGAGCTTCTGGGAGCGAGCCTTGCTCCCACGCATCTGCCCTCAAACCAGGTTGCAGATCCTCTGCCTAGTGCACGCCCTGGCTGCTATGCATATCAGGAATCAACCCTTTCACCAAGTCTTGAGTACAGACCCTGCCTGATCTCTCCTGCCACAACATGAGAAGTCCAAGGGGCCTCTGGGGGCCTTTGGGCAGGCTTTGATACCTTATAGGTGGCAATCTGTTCCCCAGACTCTCTTCAGACCTCATGCCTTCCTTGGTAGAGTCCAACCCTCATCTACTACTCCTGACACCATCCATGCACACCTTGGCCAAAGATGGCTCAATAGGCTTTCTCTGCCTATCCCAGCAGGCTCAGCCACGAGAGCGCTGGCAGCAGAAGAGAACATCCACCACACCTTTGGTGCCCTACAACAGCAGGCTGTATGCTGGAGAGGAGAGGCTGGAGTGGGAAAGGCAACAGGACCAGGACAGGAGAGGTAATACATTGAGATTCGAGTCATGGGATCTTTGCAGTATGGTTATATCTGAGATGAGCACCAGAAAAGGATGGGGACAAGCTGAGCTGATACAGCATCATGGGGCTTGGGTAGAGGAGCTCAAGGCTGAGAGGGGTCTGTAGAAGGGTGGGAGGGAAGGAAACCCCAGGTCCAGTAAGGTTTGGGGCTGAGAAGTGGCATAACCATATGCCATGGGCTGTGCACTAATTGGGGAAAGACTTGTGGTACATCACCAGGACAGTGCATGAAGACCAGAGCATGATGGAGCTGCAGATCTGGCTGGAAGGTTTCCAGATCAGCTGTGAGCAAAGCCCAGAGCTGAACTAACAGGAGACACTGCTAAGTGTCTAGCTCTGGGTGGGAAAGCTGCAAGAAAGATGCCAGTCTGGAAGAAGAGTTGTAAGGGTTCCTCTCAGGTCAGGACTCAGAAACTGATTCTCAGCACTGCCAGCTTGTGAGACTTAGACATGTGACACTTAGAAAACAACATGGTTTTTATCAGAAAATTGGCACAAGATGTCTAATAGGAAAGGTTTGCACTGATCAGGGTGGCCTCAGAATGCATAATGGTCAAGGGATCTTAGTAGAGCTGTAGGAGATGATAATCACCATGGCTCAGGAGAGGACACCAAACTGGGCAAAGGCTTGTGGGCTTGTCTGGAGTGTATGAACAAGTTGGCCATTAGCAATGGCAGACACCTGCTGCTAATGCGTTCGGTAGCTCAGCTGCTCCAGGAGCTGAGTGTTCAGTTCCTGCCAATAGAGCCTTCCCTGGTGTCTGACTGCCCTCCCTTTACTGTCTGAATGACTGGATCCGGAGCAGCCATGCTCACCAAGCACGGTGCATCTGAGCAGCATCTTTTGCCCTGGCTGCAAAAAGAGAAAAAAAAAGACTATGCAGAAACATCTTCCTCTCCCTGTCAATCCCTGTTTTCCTGGTTAATCCCTTGTTCCTCTTGGGATAGCGGACTCTCATTCAAAACAGCAATGCCATTTTTCTAGCAGCATTTGTCCTGGGCACAAGGGCATCAGAAGCTGGACCTTGACTGTCAGCAGAGACAAGAAGCACAGGCCTGTGCAGTCCCTAGGGGGGAATTATTTGCTGATTGCATCTGTTTCCCAGAAGCATCACTCCAATTTATCCGGGGATTCACGTTTTTATCCAGCAAATATGCACCTTGGGAGCTTCATTTCCATCTCAGATGTTAAATTTAGAAGTGGTGCTTCCCCTTCTCCCACTCTCTCCATGCCCCCTTCCCAATGGCTCCTGTATCTCCCCTCCAGCCCCCACCCTCACCTCCAGCTCTCCCTCTTTGTCGCATTACATAGTAATCTGAGATGCATTGGCCGAGCTCCAGGGAACAGAATGTACTTGGCAGGGAGACGGGTCTTGATGTCTGCAAAATGTCGGGAAATGCAGCCAAGAGCTGCTAACTGGGTCATTAACCTCCAGAAGAAGAGCAAGTTGTGGAGCTGCGCTCTGTCTCCCTTCATCTCGCCAATAAAAACGTCCCAGCGATGAGCAAGGGAAGAAGAGGTTTACAGCTTGAAGTCCTAAGCAGTCAATGCAGCCACCCCTCCCTGACCCCCTCCTTCCACCCTTCTCCTCAGCCTCTCCCCCAGTGCAGTATTAAAGCTTATAAGTGGCCTTTTAAAAACCCAGTGTCCCTGAGGAGCTGTCCCTCGGTGCTTGTAAAGAAGCTACTGGAGAAAACCAGTCGCTTCCAGTGGAGTGTGGCTCCTGCCATTCA
>VZTY01015494.1:491925-599458 GCA_013400935.1 Turnix velox
GGGGAGGGTGGCCATCGCGAAGTGAGGGGGGGGGGGGGGGGGGGGGGCTGAAAGAAAGGGTGCTGCCACTCTTGTCCAAATCAGAGCTGCGTGTTGCCATCACCCCATGGACCTGTGTACGCCTCCCTTTTGCCCATCTCAGCATAGCTATAGATGATGTTTTTGGCCAGCTCCATCTCCTTGAGTTGCCTTCCTGCCCTGGAGGTGCTAAGGCCAAGCAGAGCTGCCTGGGCACCCCGCTCCATGGGAAGCGGTGCAGGGCTACCAACAGGCCAAGGAGGGTCCTGAGTTCAAATAACCCCAACTGTGCAACTGTAAATAAAGCAAATCTGTTTGCCCATGGCATTGAGGACTCTGCAGGCTGGGAGGGAGTGGGACCCCAGGAATGGGATCAACAGCAAGGGGAATGCTGCATCTCCAAAAATCCACATCACCCACAACTCTTTGTGGCTGTTCAGAAAGCAGGTCAAGGGATGGAGGCTAGTGGAGTGGATGGGAGAGGGGATGAATTAGTTTCCTTCCCTCTCCTCTTCCAAAGGAGATACACCCTTAGAAACCATTTGGCTGGGCTGTCCAAGGCCCCATTGCTTATTTCTTTGACTGGTGCCTTAATGCCCTTGGAGGGGGGTAGATTTAGACTTGACATAAGAAAGAAATTCTTTACAGTGAGGGTGGTTGAAGCACTGGAATGGGTTGCCCAGAGAGGTTGTGGATGCCCCCTCTCTGGAGGTGTTCAAGACCAGGCTGGACAAGGCACTGAGCAGCCAGATCTAGTGGGAGATGTCCCTGCCTATGGCAGGGGTGTTGGAACTCGATGATCTTTCAGGTCCCTTCCAACCCAAACTATTCTATGATTCTATGATAATGTTGACTTTTTTTCACCCAGATGCACATTTCCTTTGCTTATAATGCATTCCTCATTTTAAAAGAAGCCATGGCACTTCTGGGAAAGAGGAGAAAGCTGGATCTCTCCCGGTGAGCCAGGATGGCCAAGGTGGGAATGCACTGCATCCCAGGAGCAGATTGGGTCCTGCAGCAGTCCAGGCCAAAAGATGCTACGTGGCGTTTAGGACATTTAATCATAGAATGGTTTGGGGTGGAAGAGACCTTAAAGATCATCTAGTTCCAACCCCCTGCCATTTGGTACAATTCCCTTCTTTAGTGTAGCCTACTCTCATGATATCGGGTCCTAGGGGATGAAGGGAAACCTGGAGAAAGTCCGGGATGATTCCCAGCGGGATGCCGGGCTCCGGCAGCCCCTCTCAGCTTGAGAGCAGCGTCCTGTGTCCATCCTAGCTGCAAAAAACCTGGCGTTTCTCGCCTCAGAAACATCCACCGCCTTTCTGGGTCATCTCAGAAGATCAGATCATCTCATGCACCTCAGGACACGCACCTCCATCCCCGTGGATCGCCTCTTCGCCGCCGCGCAGCCCCCCGTCTCCCCCCTACCCAGCGCCGGCCACGATCCCCGGCCCGGCTCCGGCCGCCCCTTCGCTGTCGGCCTCTCGGCAATCCTTCTCCCCGAGTGCCCTCTGCTGACCGGCCCGCGATGGAGCAGGATGTGGCGGGGGGATCGGCCCCGCTGCCGGCTGACCCGCTGGTAACGTCGGGCACAGCAGGCCGAGGGTCCCGGCCATCATCCCGGAAGGCCGCGGGCCTGGGGAGATGACAAAATGATGGGAAGCGACGAAAAGCCTCCACGGGAAGGAATAGCCATGGGCTTGGATAGGTGGTTCCACAGTTTTTAGGGATTACAGATCTCTGGGGGATATGCTGGAATCTCCTCTGGGTCTATTTGTCTGTAAGTGAGGTATCTGCCACTAAAGAACCCCACCTCTAGGAAATCTTCCATATTAAATTAAGAGTTCTTGTAAGGTCAGGTGGTATTAGTTTTTTCCTTACCAATTGCACATTTTAACACCTTCTCCATTTCCCATCAGGGATAACTTCACCTGCAAAAAAACCTTTCAATCAATGGAGCCTCTCCTTCTCCAGCTCTGACCTCTCAAAGAATAGCCTGTGGCAGTAAAGTCCTGCTGTAAATTAAGCCACATTCATTGCTTCTTTCCTTTTCTCATGGCTGCCAGAGCATGGATCTCCACAGTTCCTCCTGACTTCCCCAAAAACTTCCTTAGGTTTGCTGGTTACCTTGAAGACTGAAGAGAATATACTGAAAAGTCAAGATGCCTCTGTGTTGCTGGCTCTGGGATGTCCAACACTTAACATGGGATCTGCCTGTGGGGACATGAGCCAAACAAAGCTGGCTGCTTCTAAGGTATTTTGGTTCTCTACAAATTGCCTGTTGAAGGCTTTTTAGTGGAAATATCTCTAAGGGAGGAGCTGAGTGAGGGCCCCTTTGAAATCACTATCCCAGGTGAAGAAGCAGCCAGTGACACCCAAAACCCCATCCCTGCCTGTGGCAGCAGTCACAGTGACACTGTCCTCCTTTCAGCAGCTTTTGGCTTGAAGGAAATGAAAGTATTGGGAAAGGAAATGGGCCTGAAAAGGCTCAGATCCCCAGCGAGGGGGCCTTTGTTTTCCTTTTGTGTTCGCCCAGCTGAGCCTGTGTTGGAGCAGAGCCCTTCTGCAGCTGGGCCCAAAGGCAGCAGACAAAGAGGAACCCAGGCAACAGGGAGAGTTGTGTAGTGGCTGGAGCTCTGACTGGGAGAAGGAGAGGGGAAAATTTGGTGGCACCCACAGTCCACCTCTGCAGCCCCAGTAGGGCAGGGCAGCTGCCCTCTCTGGAGCTATGGGAGTGCCTTGCCCACTGAGCAGAAATTACAGAGATGGAGTCTGTGGGAACAGGCCAGAGGAAGCAGAGGTCTTGGAGAGCAGGGCATTGGCTTTCAGTTGGCCCTTGCTACAGCAGCATTGGCCAAGCATCCTAAAAGGGCCACAGCTGTGAGCTGATCTCCCAGCCCACAGCACGGCTGCATGCCATGACCAACAACTCCATCACCAGCCATCCCAGAAACAACATAGGCCCTGCTTGGACTTCTTGGCATGAGGGGAAAGCCTGTTTCTAGACATCCCAAGGGGTGCTGGGACCAAAAGTGGCTTCTGAAAAACACCGCAGCACACTGGTAATGCATGTGCTGAGTTCCACATGCAGAGCTGGTGGTAAGTCTGCCAGTATCTCTGCAACCATGCATGAGCGTATGTCCTGCAGATCACAGCCCTGCCATTGACCTCTGCTGGTTTGACAAGGGTGTGCCTCCTCCTTCAGTAAACAAGGAGTTAAACTCAGCTTCTCTTACTCTCTTTGCCCTTGTCAAGGCCTGTGAATCAGCCATGATCCCATTTAAACTATAAGCTGAAGGGCTGTGCATGCTTTCCAGCCCTAAATACTATGTGGAAATTACCTAGTACCTATGAGTCTGGTAAGATAGAGAGACCTAGGAATACCCATGTTTGAAGACCTCTGTGTCACTGATAAACAAGTAGCAAGTAACAGTTTGAAGGTGGAAAATTTTCCTTATTGTTTTCTTTGTGCCTTCCTTGGGAAGAAAAGGTCTGCAGGAAGAGTGGATCAGCTCTCTTCAAGCTGAAGATGAAGGTGTCCTCAGTGGCCAGCAGAAACTCCTCAGGTGTTCAAGCTGCCCAGCTGGCAAACCAGAAATGGTAGAAACCTTTTCCCCTCAGTTGGATGAAGTTGGAGAACAATGCCTTAGGGACTATGCTTTGCAATAACTCTTAGTCTTTCTTGGCCTAACTCTGAAGAACAAGATATCACTTAAATAAAGCAGCTAGAGAAAAAGATTCCATAACTTTTTAATTCCAAAACTGAGGGGTTTCCTTCCCTAAACTAATACCTGAAGGAAGGTGTGCTGCAAGGGCTCTGCCCATTTACCCTGCTAACCAACACTGCCCAAGCTGCTACTGACTTTTAAGAGCAAAATGATGTTGCTGCTGTCATTGCACTGTCATGTGAACTTCTGGTTGAGTAAAGGCCCCTGAGGTTTCCACTGAAGTTCTTCAGTCTCATAACATCTGGTAGCTTTTTAAAGCCCTTCTTCCTATTTGTGCTATTGGATGAATGTTTTTATTTATTTTTTGAGGAAGAGCTTTTAGGCTGTATAATTAGTGAAGTAAAAAAGCTTGATCCTTAAAGGTTCCCCAAAGTAAATAAATTAAAAGAACCAGCACTTAGAATTTTCTCTTCAAGCTAATAATAGGAGAGGACTGATGACCCAGGGCCCCTAAACTCCTAGAGTCAGAAAATACTGCTTCCTGAAGTCTTTTTTCTTAAAGGACTTGTGTGTGTGTGTTTTCTCCAGCTTATTAAGGATCTAGTGTTTTATTCATACTCAACCCGGGATTATAAGCAGTGTTTTACATTTCAAACCAACAGTTTCCAAGTCTTCCCCAGCTCGAGGAAGCTCAGTGGAGCTTCGGGCTATTCCTAGAGAAGGTGTCACAGCTATTAATATTTGCTACCTTTATTCGTTAACCTCTGGGATGAACTGTTAATGCTTGTCTCTGGTAGGGCCTTTGCTGGCTCGTTTGCCTTTTCTTATGCTCCCAAAACATTATGGCAAGCAATCATCTTGTTATGACTCAGTGCTGAGCCAATTGTTGCAATGAAGTGTCAGATTTTATCCAAAGAAGGAGCTAAGCTTTGGTAAAGCATTTCTGAGATGTACATGAACGTCCAGACAGCGATACTCTGATCTCCGTGGCTGGCCAGAATGTCTAGTGGGTCTCTCTGCCTGGGGACCACTCAGGGCTTCACAGTGACTACTTCCATTTCTTGAAAGTTTCCGCTGCTATGAGTGAAAAATTCCCTTTTTGTTAATACTGCAGGGACTGCAATGATAGTCACTAAAGAGATGGAATAACCTTTCCTATTGGTAAATAATACCAACCTGCTGAATCTCTCTGAAGACAAAGTTGTTGCAACAGCAAATAATTCAGCTATCTGAAGAAAATACCAAGTAAACCCTGTGTCTCCTGCTGCATAGTTAGTGCACAGCAAAGAGGGTCATATATTAAAATTGTGGGACTGTTTAAGCACTCTGCAATTCACTGCTGTCTATTTAACCAGACAGCTAAAGCAAGTTAATTCAGTGACAGTTCAGAGTCATATTAACATCTGTATTTTTTTCAACAATTTAGTGGTCCATCATTAACTACCCCTATATTATCTCGTCAAATTGATAATTAAATGCCTCAAAAATTAATTACAGACTCAATATATTAATAGGGATATAATTAAGTAATGTTTGCTTATGTGATCTGCATTTTACTACCTGCATGCTGATTAATCTCCAAGGCATTTACTAAACCTTTACTGTAGACTATTCAGAATCAATACAGGCCCAGGAGTCAATAAACATTGTATTAGATCCAAACGAGCTATTTAATTGGTAGAATAGGTAGAAGTTATCTTCTGGATCTCCAGTGAGTTGGATGAGGGGATTGTGACCTTACAAACATCAACTGAAGAAGTTGGAGTTGCTTTTTTGTGCTTGAATTCCACCCTGAAGCAGAGGTTTTTGGTCTGATTTTGTTGACTGACTGGTTTAGGTTCTGTAGTCTGTTAGAAACTGCCTAAATTGGTCTTACTGTGCAAGTCAGTTGGTGCAGTGATGAATCAGAGGCTCTATTTTGTGTAAAAAGCCAGAGTTAACTCCTCTTGTCCCACATGAGAAAAATGGCCTAATGATTTCCTTACATTTGTTATCCTTGGACTTAACAAATCATGTGGATTTTGGAGAGAACTTACAAGCTGTTTCATGAGCCAGTTAGAATAATCAAAGACTTTAAATTTTTAAATTATGAGGGGATGATAAATGCTTCTGCTCTGAATAACTGCAAAGATGGAACAACACAGCATCTGAGATTTGCTGTACCACTGAAATTCAGAGAGACCCTGTGCACAGCTGTGTTTAAGGACATCAGCTTGCAATTAAGGTACGTTATCTCTCATTACCATCTGTTAGCACTAAGCAGCCTGCAGGAGCTGTGGAGGTGCAATGACCACCCTTTCTCTGCAGCTGTGTGCACCAAGTGATGGTATGGTGGCAGTAGTTTGACAGGAGGAAGTAGACCAAGAGTTATGCCTGGGTTATGTCTGTGTGTGCCACAGCTGTATCCAGCTGCAGAGCCTGTATTCTTGCTGGCTCTGTAGGCTAGAGCTCCATGGATGGTTGTGTAGCTTTCTTGGTAAGTTGAAAGCTGAGAGAATTCTCATTAAGATGGATTTGAGTTTGTGCGTGTGCTTGTCTCTGAAATGCATGGTTTAAAAATAAATAGTAGGCTGGATGAACTATTCCAAATTGTGGTGTCATAAGCTCCATGAAGCTGACAGTTATATTTAAAAGAAATTTTGAAAGGTTAAAGTAAAAATAATATCATTATGGCACTTCTCTCAGGATTTGAACTTGCCTCTGCAGTTCAGTGATGTTATGAAATTACTGTATCATCATAAGGAAGATATTTCAGCGTTCTGCTGCCCAGATTAAGTTAAATTAATTTTTATGTGGCATATCAATGCTTTTGTTGTAATATTTTCCATTGTGTTATTAGCACAAGTTTAGGGAGTGATTATGTGACTGCTTTGCAGCCCTTCTTTGAGATGTGGTACTTTTTCCGGGGAAAGGCAGGAGGGATGAAGCTGATGATGTATCTAATGGTTCCCTTTCCCCAGTATCAAACTGGTTTTAATCACAAAAAACCTACTAAGGAGTGTGTGAATGCAGATCTAAGAGAGGCCTTGGCATGGAAGTGTTTTTGCGAGCATGTCTGGGGTTTAACTTTGTTTTTTCACTAACTTTAGCCAAATTTAGCTTTGGTTTTCACACTTAAATATATTCAGAGTATTTTGTTTTCAAAACTGGTATTCTACTATTTGAATTATATGAAAAGCTGGCCAGATCTAAGCTGAGCATTCCTGAGGGAGAGTTCCCAGCAAGCATGCCTGTATGCTTGCAGCCCTTGGTGTCTGCCAGGCCCTTCCATAAAGTGATTGTAGCTCTACAACAAACAAGGAAAAAAAAATGGCTGAATCTTGCTCTGAAACAGTTCTGCAATTCCATGGACCCCTGTCCTGTACAGTAAGAGAGGCCGTGGAAGTAGAGCTGAGAGCAAAACCTGGGCTGCTGTCTACAGGGCATTTTTCGATGTGTTCTGTACCTGCATTGACCTTCCCGTTGTCTGGACATGTAACCTCACAGGTCCTGACCAGGAATTCAAAAACTGTTGTAAAATTTACACATCCTTGTCTACTAAGAGCCTTTGCATGGGGAATTTGGTTAGGAAATATTTTTCTTCTTCATCCATCTCTGAGCTTTACTGGAATTCAAGCTGAACCCAACTTTTCTGAAAACTCTGAAATGCTTCAGTAACTTGTGTTTGTTTTCCTCATGCTTCTGTACTTGGCTTCTGGCAAGGGCTGAAAGCAGCACTGAGTCACTTGGTAAAGAAGTCTATTTTGACAGCATCCCCTTGGCCTAAGCAAGAAGTTCTCAATATTGAAAAGACTGAGAGTTCTAGATCTTGCATGGTTAAAGTTCAGGTATGGAAACCCTAAGGGCTTCTGAAAGGTTCTGAAGCTTCTGAAACAGCTTAGGCTGTGCAAAGCTGGCAGTATGGAGAGCCTGGTCTATCAGAGCTAGCTGAAAAGGTGGCCACAGCAGTAATCTTTAATCATATAGTAATTGTGAGAAAAAAGTCAAATTCTTTGTAGTTTTCTATTCTCCAATATGAATTTATTTAATTTTTTAAACAAAGGAGGTTTGTGGGGAGAAAAATCTCCATGTTACCAGCTCTGCAGCCTCTGTGTGTTCTGAGTCATAGCTGCTGGCTGTGCTGGCAGTGGCAAGGGTTTTTAATTTACTTTCTGTCCTCATTAATACATTAAGAGGGGCCACAGCAAAGACAGAGACAGGATTGTTCAAGAATAAACAAGGTGATAAATTGGACCTTTGGTAAAGAAGAGTCCAACTTCAGGATCCAGTAGGAGGTGGGATGGGAATGGCAAGAAAAGAGGCTGGTGGAAGAGAAGGCCAGTAGCTCTTCAGTGAAAGAGGTATCCATTTATGAATACTTGATGTGCAGATTAAAACACAGCTGAATTCCTCTCTCTAACTATGTCATGTTGTCATTAGTTTTATATAAAAGAGGGACAGGAGCAGATTCTTCCACAAACTTTAGAAGTGGCAAACAGTTGCTTCCCAGTGGTGCTCATGTGTGTCACCTAGCAAGGGAAGCCCAAGAGGAGGTCACCTCATGTAAATTCAGCTACTTTCATCTTTCAAGATGAAGAACAAAAAAAAAAAAACCGGCAAAAGGTGTGAAAGGGGAAGAGCTGGGGCTCTCTTTATTTTTGTTGCCTATATGCCTGCCATGAAAACGTCAGTGCTTGCCAACACTTACTATGTGGTAGCATGTGGCAGACCACACTCCTCACTCCACTAAGAGAAGAGGAAATCCCTGCTATCTGTGATGGTCTGCTGTTGGGGCTACCTCCCTCTAGTTTTCTAAACTGTTATAAAGTGTATCAAGGTGAAAAAAAGGTCCCCCCTTTCATTTCAGTTGCATGCCAAAGATTGCTCTGCTTCTTCTACTTAGGCAGACATTGCCTGTTGCTGCCTCTGAGCTCTCACCCTGAAGTATTTGTGTTTTAGCACTGAGAGTAGCACTTCATAACATGTGAATGGCCACATGCCTTATAATTCCACCTCCAAAAAGCCATAGTAGAGTTTATTTTAAAGCAGCTCCCATCTTTGTGTTTGTAGATGACTTTGGGTACCATCTGGGAAAAACTGCTCTTTGTTAAAAGCCCCTTTATTCCCCTTGGGATATGTATTTAAGGCAGGAGATGCTGAAGGATGTTCTGGGGGCTGTAACAGCAGCTTGAAATAAAGATGTAGGAGGGAAAGTACTCAAGCTGTTTTTCTGCTTCTGCAATTGAAAGGAAACTCATGATATAGCAAATTTTAAATGGCATGAGAAATTCTGCTGTCTACTTCAACATGGCACTATTAGGCCAGCAACAGGGGGAGCAGCTGCTCAGCTATTGTATAATTGACATCGCTGGTAATGACCTTGGATTCATAATTAGGGTTCATAAGGATCGGGGCGGGGGGGGGGAAGGAGGAAAAAAAAACGCCCTTAAAAAAAGGTCACAAGCAACTGTATGAGCGAGCACATTGGAACGCAATGAAGGCTGAAGAAATGTGGCCTGTTCCAGGGCCCCACAGGGGGTGAGATGTGGGCGCTTGCCCTGGGAGAGGTTCCAGCTCTCTCTTGGCGATGCTGAGCAGTTGACCAGAAGTGCTGACATTTCAGGAGGAGGCCAGAGAAGTTTAGATTAGAACATGCTGCTTAAAAAAAATAAAAAGTATTTTCTTCCTGGGAATGAATGAGCAAGTTCATGCCAGTAACACCAAATCTACAGCAAGAAACACATGGCCTTCTGCCTCCAGGTATAATCAACTACTTAAAACAAAGATGCTGGCACACATTGCATGTGGATACCTCCTTTATCAATTGTATTTGACAGCTAGGACTTTGATTACCACCTGAAAGTGGGCACTGTGGTTTTCTTTTCCCACACAGTGGGTTCGATGGTTATCATCCTGCATCCTCTCATGAGGCTCTTTGGAGCCCCCTGTAACTTCTGTCCTTTTCTCTTTCTAGTAAAAATTTATTTCAGGAAGTTCCATAATTGCACATGTCTATATGGTGAGGTTTGGCAGGAAAAACCTGATGTGAGGTTGGCTTCTTTCTTTTCCCTTTAACTTACAATGTTTAAATTTGGTTCCTCAAAAGTACATTCTGCTGGGTCACGCTGGAACTTTGAATCATAACTTTTGTCAAATGCAGAAGAGGAATCCACTGAGCTTTAAGCTGCACTTTGCCTTTGTAGAAAATCCCAGAGTGTAAAGAACTGGCCGTTCAGTTTGCATTGAACTCCTCTTGAACTCCTCAGAGCTGTGGGTTGATGTGGCTGTGCTGGAGCTCTGCAGTACATCCATACTCTGGATTTCACTTGGGTTGTGCTCAGTTCGATCTGAGGACCCACTGGCTGTTCAGAGGGGGGACTCCAATTTCCCTTAATAAATAAATTCTATTTGTGAGAGTTTGGGAAATGCCAGTCATGTTTTGGCAGCTACTGAAACCTAATGCATAAGAAATTTAAAGCTGGGTGAGCAGAGTTTTCTTCCAGAATGGTTTGTGTTGCATTCCTAGAGGGAGTTATGCACCTTTTTTACAGTGGAGTAAGAGATCGGATCTGATTTCTTTCAGATCTGCCCTGAAATCCCATTAAATTTTTGATTCCTTGAGGCTGGGTCTTAATCAGAAGGCCTCTGGTACCTCGTGAAAGATGGATTTTGTCAAGAAAAAAATAGAATTACTTGTGATGAAATTAAAAATAAGGTCAATTAAGACATTTGTGGTTTGAAACTCATGTAAAATATTTGCCTTGGTACTCATAACACTGAAACTAGAATGATTCAAAATCAATGTGCCGGGGTAGAAGGATTAAATGCTGGCTTGGAAGTACATCCCAAAATGTCATTGTAAACAGGAAATCAGGACCAAGAGGGAATATTTCTCATGGGGTCTCTGAGATAGATCTTGGTGTTCTGAATAACCAACTGTTTTAAGAGCAGCCAAGCAGAAAACAGCAAGTCTATGGTCAGCATGGCACATGGCACAAAGCCCGGCCAGGGACATGCCATGACCTGGGCCACTCTATGGCCTGGGCAGGTGGAAGGCAGTGCTTACTGGAGTCACCCAGTGCCCAGGTAGGAAATGTCTGGCCACAGCTGGCTTCCTCCTGCTGCAGGATCTTGCATGTCACTCTTGCTGCACTCCAAGAGCACAAGATCCTTTGGGAGAAGAAGAGAAACAGTGATAAAATACTTGAACTGCAGCTGTCCCTTATGAGGAGCATATTGGCTAAACAGAAAACATTGTTAGGGTGCCAGGGTTCCTGTCTGGCTTTCCAGTCTGTATTGGAAGAAGAGTCACTGGTACAAGGATGGGCCTTCCCAGTTTTGGGTGAGCTGCACTAAAGAAGAAGTTTAAATGCAAAAGAGAAGTTGCTTGTGGCATGTGAAGAATGAAGCTGGTGTGGGCAAGATGCCTTGAGGTCCCTGACCTCCCAGTCAATGAGTAAAGGTCTCCTCTTTGGCCCCAGTGTTTACTTGGATTCAGACAAAATGGGGTTCACTCCAACCAAACTTCCAGTCATTTTCCCTGCAGCCATTTGGATTCAGAAAGGAGGCTGCTCCTAGAGCCCTGCCTTCCCCTGCTTCTGGGTTTTCCTGTTTACTCTCTCTGCACAGAGTGGACTGGTGGAGCTGAGGCTTAGACTTGGACAGAGGAGCAGAAGCTAAATGAGACTTCTGAAAGAATAAACAGTCAGGATTAAACACTGTACAGGCCATGGGGTTGAATTAATGCAAGAAAGAAAGGATAATGGTTTACATTTCCAGACTTGGATTTAAGTATACCCTGTAAGGAAAGAGCTACAGGACAGCAGGACCTCCTACTCTTCATAAAATACAACAGTGCTTCCAGAACACTCTGTATGACTCTTCCATTAAAATAAATACATAAATCCTACAATCATCCTTGCTCTCTAACAATGCAGGGGACCAGTTTAGTGCTGGGCGAGGTAGTATTGCCATTTAAAGCCTGCTCCAGCTCAGCCACAGGGGAATCACAGGAGAGAGACACACCATAGTTTTTGCTCCTTTGTGATCTGGAGTAACACTGAATGGGATTATTTTGAGGGGACATAAGAGACAATATGGCCATGTATGTTGCTCAGAGCCATTGGTTGAGTTGTCCTTACTGTGCTAATGATGCCCTGCCTGCTGATCTGCCCACTGGTGGAGCCTTCTCCTGCCTCACACCCTAGTGCTAGTGGCTGCAGAGGAGCTGGTGGAGGTTATGTGGGCAGTATAATCCCTTGCCTGTAGGTGATGGGGATATTTCAGGTATTGGGAAGCCAGGCTGGATTTCTAGACCCTGGGAAGCTTGGCTGTTGTTTTCCCTTTTTTCCTTCTTTTTTTTTTTCTTCTTAAGGGCTTAGTTCTGTTTAGTTTTGCTTTTAAAGGGTGAAGAGGGGAAAAAACAGCTTCCAGAAAAAAACAACAGCTCAAGCTCCAGGAGCCAGACCTTAGCATGAGAACCCAGCCCGGCGTGGGGGAGGGCTGTGTCAGATCACTGCATGCCTAAGGAGCAAGAATTTGCTGCCTGACAAAAAGCCGCAGAGCTCAAGCCCTATTTGAAAGAGTAATATCTTTGATATAAAAAAAAAAAATTAAAACAAAACAAAAAACTCAACCAACAACCCCAAACCACCCAGCCAATAAAAAGCCTCAGATATACAGGATCCCATTCATGGTAGGAGGGATTTAGTGGAAGTATTTTCCTTCTTTAAGGTTTGGCACAGCCTTAAAGGAGTCTCTTTAAAAGCTTCCAGAGCCGATTATATTTTGGATTGTGTTTCAAATCACCCTTCCCCCACCATGTTTGGTGGGTCCTCAAACAAGTTCCCAGAATGAATTAGACATAACGGTAGCGGGCTTTTTTTTCCTTCTTTTCTTAAGGAGGAATAAATGACACCAAATTCTGTAATGGAAATTAAAAAAAAAGAAAAAAAACCCTGTGTATCGGAAACTGCTGCTGAGTGACTCATGCTGCCGGACAAACGGAACCTCACTCATCACTCCATCTTCATCCTCCTCCTCTGGCAAGAGAAAAAGTCTTGGAAAAATATCAGCCCCCCTCCCCAACTCTCCCTTCCCTGCTTCTTCTCCCATGGCATCCATACACAGGGAAAGAGTCCAAGCCACAGCAATGGCTTCATGCTCTTCTTGGGGCAGGCATTTCTTTTTTTTGTTTTAATAGTCAAGTAGGAAAAGCCTCTGAGGTGACCTTGGAAAAATGTATGCACCAAAGGAAAAAGTTGTGGAAGGGGAGGGGTGGCCAGTGTTGGAGTCCTTGTGTGCTTTATGTTTAGAGGTTGTTTTTTTTTCTTCCTTCTTCACAATGCTTTTCCAAATTTCCACAGAAATAAATTTGCAAATTATTATTATTATTATTTTAGAAGTGGGAAGAGAGGGGAGGATGTGCTGTGTGAAAAGCAGAATGAACTGGGCACAATTCCAACTTAAAAAAATGCTGCATCATAAAAGTATAAAGGGTAGTGTAGGGGGAGGGGTGGGATGTAAAAAACTGCTCCATTTCCCCTCTGTTCAAGAGAGTAATTATCATTTTTATGAAGCATATGTACTGCATACAAACCAAATATGATTTTATTACCATAAAAATGGGGGGAGCCTTTCTTTTTTTCCTTTTGTTTTTTTTTAACTCTTCAAAACATCTTCTGCAAACGTTTGGCACTGCCTGCCAGAAAGCCACTTAGATCGCAGTTTCTTTAGACTGCCAGTCCCAGCAGCCCTGCCATGGACTCCAGGGCTACTAGCCAGTGGCATCCCCTTTCCAGCAAATGCCTTTGAGGCTGTAGGGTGATATTGTGGAACTGAACAGGTACATGAAATAGCTGTGTTCTGCATCCCAAAAAAATCTTGCCTAAGGAGATGCCCTAATTTTTTCCAGGCTGTTGGTACTTGCTTTTCATCAACAGGTTTCTTCTCCATCCACCATGCCTTTTGAGATGACTCAAGCTAGATTGTGTGCAGTGTGAAAATGGCTGCAAAAAGGTGTGATGGTCTGTTCCTACATGCTTCAGTGGAATGAGGTCAAACCCATGCAGCCTCTTGCAGGGCTCCCTCTTTTCGTCAATAGCTTCCCACTCCAACTCTTCCCTTCCCCCAGTGCTGTTTGCTGTCTCCAGTCTAGGTCTGCACATCACACCGTCTGCAGAGATGAAGGAGCTAGCAGAATGCTGGACAGGGATGGTGTCAAGACCAGAGGGTGGCCCACGACAGCAGTTTGGGGTAGCCAGAAGCCATGTGAGGATGCAGGACAACAGCCCTGTGTCACTTTGCTTAAGCATCTCCTCATGGGGACACGCATATGTGATAAGAGATGCTGCTGGTGGCAGCAGCTGCAGATCCTTGACCTGAGCAGGCTCTGTAGAGATCATTTCTTCTTCTCTCACCCCCAGCCCTCCCCTGGGCTTCACAGCCTATGACACAATGTTTCATTCAGAGCTGACTGCTCATCCCATCCCTGTCCTGCTCTGGGCGCAGATGGAACAGCATCCAACCCCTCTCCTGCACCCAAATGCCTATTGGCAGAGCAGAGAGAAGCACCCGGTGCTGTTTCCCAGATGAGGCCTGTGAGCAATCTGGATGCTAAATGACTTTCAGCTGGACTGCATTAGCCATGGGTGGTGCTGCCCGGAGAGATGGCTGCAGGGAGTAGCAGCTCTATTTAAGGCAGCCTCTGCCAGTTGCCCCTGGGCTACTGGCAGTGGAAGCAGCTGTGCCAGGCTAGGACTGTTGGCTGAGGTCTTTGGGAAAGTTGAGCCTGTGCTGGAAAAGACTTTGTGACTCTTAAGTGTAAGGGGTCGTTCACCTTTCCTTCATTCCACAGGAAAGCAATCATAGTATCAAGTGTTTCCTAATAACTTTTTAGGTTGATGACTAAATTTTCAGCCATGCTGGATGCAGGGTAATAGTCAGATGTTGAGCCCTGCTATGAAATAGGTGTCCAAGTGCAAAAAGCAGGGAAGCTGTGCAGGAGAGGGAGGCTTTTGAAATATCCCAGTTTCAGGAAAGCCTCTGCTCTGAGCTGCCGTGCCTGGGAGGCTGGAGCCAGTCTGTTGCCAGGTAGAAACCCATAAGAAAATGTGTTTTGGTGGAGTTCATGTTTGTGGCCTTGCCTTGCTGGCTATGGGAGGGAGACCTAAGCAGTTTTCTCTTTAAAAATCCTCATCCAGCCCTGTGGAAAGATATTAGATTTCAATCTAGCTTTGTAGACAGGCCCCAGATGAACTGGAGGACTTGTGAAAAACACAAGGAAGTCAGATGTGGGTTTGGATCCCAAAATGCCCATTCCTAACAAGGAGCCATCTGAGTGATGCTTTGGAGGCTTTCAGCCCTGAGTTGCTAGATGTTCCCTGTGGTGTCATGGTTTGTGGTGAGCTGCAGCCTCCCAGGCGCTCCGTCAGGCATGACAAGCTTGCTGCTTTGGGTGTATGACATCCATTTGGGTCTATTTAGGAGTTTGTCAACCCCAGGCAGACCTGTGTTGTGCCTTTCCTTCTCTGCAGCTGCAGCCTTCTATGACAATTCAGGATGGTGGGGGAGAGGGAGCAAGAACAGAATGAAATCAGCTCTTTGTGTAAATCATCTGATGCACTGTATAAAAATGCAGGTCTAGGTTTTGAACCTAGAATTTTCTTTAATAACAAACCAGGGTCAATGAATGTAAAGCCCCATGCAGAGCCTTTTACTGTGTTAGTCATAGCTTGAATCCTTTATGTTCCCTCTTCTAATGGCAAGTATTATCAAGTATGCCTTGTTAGTGTGGTCTTCAGAGGGTGTGGAAGTTAGTAATGATGGTGCCTGAATGCTGTTCCAGAGATTGCTGCTACAATTCACAGCAGATAATAGGAGCCACAGCCAGACAGATAATAGAACGGACTGAGATCCATTTATTGCTAAGAGACTGTCTTAATATTTGTACATAGCCTGAGCCACTCCTTCATCACAATTTCCCAGGAAAGGGGGGGGACAAAACAAAACACAAGCCAGGGGGCAGAATGGGGAGGAAGAGGGAAATTTGCAGACTCTGATGTGTTCATAGGTCTTTTTTTTTAATGGTCCCTGTCATAACTGAGCCTAAATGGTGCAGACTGTTAATTTGTTTGCTGCCTGCCTGTACAAGCAGAGATGTGGGATGATGGGAAGCAAGTGGTGGATTGGTATGGGAGCTGACACCAGGCTGTCCAAAATCTAAGATACAACTGGATCACAAAGCCATCTTCCTTTGCCAGTAAAGGGGCAGCATGAGGGAAGGTTTTGGTGGTGGGCTGCATGCAAGATCAAAGTTCGGGGTAAAGGAAGTAACCAGACTAGGAAAGCTTGACCTAATTCAGAGCAGTGTAGTTCATTACCACTTTAAATTTTCTTAGTCTTCACATGCTTTTTAATCTGCTTCGGCCTTGCAGAAACTGTCTGGAGAAGTAATATTTTGTGCCAAGATGTATATCTGTCATTCAAGTTACTTGGGGTTTTGGTGTTTGACTGACCCTCCACTCACCTCTCCCTGCCTGAGAAGTGCTGGCAGTTCTTAAGGGGCAGTAAATGTTGGGGATTTTTTTATTGCTTTTCAGAGAATTTCCTAACGTGGTGTTTGTGAGTGTGGAAAGAGGAGTATCTGTAATTTCTATTCCTGATGATTGCACCTTGTTTTTCAAGAGAGCTCATAGCTGTGCCAGCCCTTCTCATCTGCCTGCTGTTGGCTCTGTTCAGTAGTAACTGTCTCTAGGATGTTTTTGGTAAGCAGCAGGGAACAGGCAGTGGCAAAGCCCAGCTCAACAGTAAAGGCAGCACTGATGGTGCCACCTCTTCCTACTTCTTTTTTGAGGTGGTGGAGTGTAGGGAAGTTATGCTGTAGTGCTCCTGACTCTAGGGAAGGACCATGGTTTAGTAGGTTGAAGAAAGAAGCTTATGTATAGTTAACCAATGGTCACTACTAATTCCTTGCAGGAAGCCTGGTCATGCTAATGGAGGAACTGAGATCCTGATGGAAGTAGATGACATGCTGTGAGGTAGCTCCCTACCTGGAGCTTGGTTTCCTGGTGCTCTCTGTTGACACATATTTGGATAGTAAGTAAATCCAGCCTTGCCCACACCTTACCCTGTGCTTTGGAATTTGTTGTTTGTTGTTGAGCGCGTGTCTTGAAGCCCATCACCTGAAGCACTCATGTGTACCAGATGTCAAAGCCACCCAGCTGGCATGGAGTCCTTGCCAAGATGGTTTTCCGTGACCATTTATTTTTATGCTTCTTGTCCCATTTTTCCTTATCCCAGAGCTGCTAAGGCCTTTCTGTTACTGAACTAACAGTTCATTAGCAGAGCATAATTTTTCTAACACTCTTGGAGGTCACTCTATTTGAACTATTCAATAGTGATCTAGGTTAGATTTGTACTAAAGAGGAAAAAATTAACTCTTGTTTTGATGTGTGAAAGTGTTCAGCTGCAATTCTGTTTTCACACGCTCATCTACATGATGTGTTAGTTACAGTAGACATGCAGGGGAAGGGGAGAAGGACACTGCAGACTTGGGCTCCTGGCCTCTGTCTTTGTCTCTGGACTGTTGTGTGACATTGGGTAAGTTGTGTTACCTTACTCTGATGTAGAGACTGTGATCTTCTTTGGACAAGAGTCACCTCTGTTTCCTAGAGAGTGACTAGTTAGGGATGACTGATGCTTGTTGTGGTGGAATTTGAAGGAAGCAGTAAGAGCTTTTCCTTGCTCTGCTCTGAATGGGGGAGTTGTATGTGGACAGCGGCAAACAGAGCAGGTGGGTGCTTGCTCATCCCTGGATACAGCAGATATACAATGGTGGGGAGTCCTGATGTCCCCTGTGTTAATCTAAGCATGCCAGATGCAAGACCAGAAATTAGAAGCCTCTGTCATATGCTTCCTTTCCCACCCATTCCTTCTTTCACATTGTCTTTGGAGACCAGAGATCTGTAACAGGAGATATCGCACAAACCTGTAACATAGCTCTGCAAAAATACCAGTATCTTGAGTAGATTAGTGAAGGCATGTTATTTTCCAGCTGGTTCAAAGAGATCTTTGACTTGGATAGCCTTTTCTCTTCTGAGAATTCCCCTAGAAGATTATGTGAAATAAAACTTGTACAAGCAGCAAATACCGGACTTGTAGCATTTCCTGAATCTTTTATGGAAGGAGGAGGGATAGGATTTCTCTTTTATGCTGAACTTAAATGCCAGGGTTTTATGACCAATTGGTTGACCCTTTCAGCTGAAAGATCCCACCAATGCTCTGGGAGGTTGGTGTTTGCTCTTCTTTTGCAGATGCTGTAGGAAGGGCCACTTCAGGACAACAAGGAAGATGGTTAAGTAAACTGGACTCTTAACACTAAAAATATGTTAATCACAAAAAACAGTTAAATTTCTGGCTAGATTTTGATTTTTCAGAATATCCTAGAATGCTCTGTTCTAACTGAAATCTAAAATTTAGATAATGGACGTTCTGTCACTTCAAAATTAATTTATAACATTCCTTTGCATACACTTTGGCTTACTAATCCAAAGTCCGCTGTTCTCACAGTTCTTAATTTTAGGTTGAGCAGGCGTATATATTAAGGGAAAAGGAATGTCTTGAACTGTGCTCAAAAATAATGACTATATAGTTTAAATATCACTTGAGGGAAAAGAACTGATATCCCAGAAGAATGAGTCCTAGCAACTCCAGAGTTGACGCTGTGCATGACAAAGTATTACTAAGATGTTTTTCAGAGGCTGTACTGAGGCACTCTGGAGATTAGCCCTTTCCCTACCATCTTTCAGAATAATGATGGCCAACATTTTTCCATACTAGGAGGCACTCAGTCTTCACTGCAGTGTCTGTGTGAAATCACAGTGACTTGTGCTCCCTGATCACTGAGGCACTTAAATCTAGGCCCAGGAGGAGCTTTAAGGGAAGAAAACAGCAGCCCTATTTTCTTTTAAGTTTTGGAGCTGTCAGAGATTGAGGTTGCTTAACCCTGAAACAGATGGCTGGAGCTCAGATTGAGCTTTCCTAGTAGCCAGGAAGACATGAGCTGTAACTGCAGTTGTGGACCACAGAAAAATTGTGCCCTATTTCCTCCCTTGCAGAAAGGGTGAATTGGCTCTTAGAAATGCAGCTGGTCATCCTGCCTGCCATTGGCTGGCCTACCTGCTCCTCTGGCAATCCTTCTTTATCAGATTCTGTGTTCCTCAAAGAAACAAGAGAGGTGAAGGATGCTGGGATAGGTGAGGGCATCTCTGCATATGGTTTTCTGGATCAACCCAGAAGTAGCATGAAATAAATGTGAGTCTTGATGCAGATTAAGTTTCCTAAAAAATGAGTGATTCCTTCTTTTAACAATGACAGACAGACATGCTTAGATCCTTCTTGAATGAGATCCTATCTTGAATGAGATCCTTTCTTGAACTATGCTTTGTGCATGCTCACCCTGTGCAATCAATGACTGGTGCTAAAAGAGAAAAGTGAGACTGTGCTGGCATCACCATCACAAATACAAAACTAGGACAAACTCTGTGTTGAAATACAAAACCTGAGTATGAACTTGCCTGCAGAGATAATACAGAATGCTGTGTAAAATATGGCTGCCAGTGAATTGGACTTGACCACCCAGAAACTCCCTTGGGTTTTATGCCCAAATTCCTAACTACAAAGTTTTTCACTTGCATTGTCTACCAAATTCATGTGTAGTTCAAAACTGAAGTATCTGAAAATTATCTCTGACTTTGTTGGCATGGAAGTAGAGATATGTGTCCCTTTTATTCTAGGTCGGACAAATCTCTCAAATGTAAGAATAAGCAGGAAGTTAGTCTTGTATCATGAATTCCAAACATCATTGTGCTTTGCTTTCCACCATCAATAGAATAGCCATAATTAGGCCTTAGACTGTGACAAATCAATTTAAATTTGTACTTTCATACATCTGCAATGATGCATAGAGTCGGTGCATGAGGAATCCAGGAGTTACAGGTTTAATGGATGACTGGGCAACAGTACAGAAGGTCTTTTATCTCCTCTGCCTATCTGCTTAGGTCAAGCCCAGGACAGCAGACTTAAGCTGCCACTGTCCATTGAGCTGAGCAAAGGAAGCTGGACAACATTGACTTACAAGTAAACAGCGAGAAAAATAGTCTATCATTAAAGCCTGGCTGAGTGGTTCTGTGGTGGAACCCTCTTGCATACCAGTGCTCTGAGATCACATTTCTTGTAACGGGCTCTAGACCCACTGGGGTGCTTGTCTCCAGCTTCTGGTCTGGTTCAGGTTTGTTCCTCATTATGGTCTGGTTTCAGCTCTGACTAGTACGGGCGATGATGTGCTTTTCTGCTCAAATCCTACTGAATATCTCTTTATAATGAAAGAGAAAACGATAATTCTACTGAGCCTACAGCACAGAAAAGCTGTGACATCTACACTAAAGTACCACTAACTCTTACTGTATCCTGACTTCAGTCTGTACTTCAGACCTAGGCTGAGTGATTTGCTTTGCTGTACTACTGGAAGTATCTCACAGAGGTCTTAGGATGAATCTCATTGATTACTGTGCATGGCCATAAATATTACAGAGTATTGCCTGTAATCTTTAAAATTCTAAGGAAAAATCCCAACAGTCTTACCTAAGACTGCATTCTACTGCTCAGATCATCAGGAAAAGATTTCTTGGCCCTGGGCAGGAGGTTCAGAACTTACAGTTGGTCTCTGTTGCTGTTAGGGAGTGACAGGTTCAAGGGAGTATTGGTCAGCATTTCTGACTTTTTATATCCTCCCAGAGAGTGAATTTCAGGTTTGGTCCTAAGTTGGAAAAACTGCAGTGTGGGTCTTTTATTACAAGCTATGAGACTAATCAGCTGTTAGCTAGAAAGAAGTCATCAGCTACTATCTAAAAAGGCCAAGGAAAATCAAAGGGCTTCTAGCCAGGAAATATCCCTGGATAGGAAAGCAACTTTCCAGAGTACAGTTTCATATCCTCAGCTTGTGCTAATGACCCTGGTTCCACGTTATGGAAAGCTGTATACTTGAAAATTAACTCAAGTGTAAAGGAGAGAAATGATTTAGTTATAGTATCTTAAATTCTCTTATTTTGAACCATGTGAAATGCCAGGAGAACAGGAAACTCTCCAGGGGTAATCCCGTCTGAGACTCTTGCTGCCTCTGAATTAACAAAGTCCTCAAGTATTCTGATACTGCAGGATACAGATGTTTTAGTTCTGGCAAGTAAAGTGAAACTGTAGGCCAAGATTATGCTAAATCTTTTTCCCTCTTAAAAAAAAAAAAAAAGGTAAATGCTCACCTAGATTATGAGCCTTGCTTGGAAGTGGGAATGCGTGTATGTTCTCATGCTGATTTGGTAATTTGGTAGATGTTAACACAAGGTAAATACAGTACAAACACGCTTCGGTGTGGTGTTTTTAAGGACATACGGGAGCTATCATTTTTATGCAACCTAGTATTGGGTTTAGTGCTTCTGAAGGGCTTCTGCTTTGACTGTGTGTGAGAGAGACTTGAATGGGAATGAATTGTGAAGAAAAATGTACATTTCTTGTAAATGTGGCAGCATCAAAAGACCCAGATGGATGGGCAAATAGCAGTCAAAGCAAATGCAAAAAAAAAAAAGAAGAGCAAATCTGAGGTCATTGAAACTTTGGATGGAATGTTTCTTCTCATATTCATGGTAAGGTTTGAGCTCATAAGGAGAACAACTGTAGGTGCTGCTTGTCGGCTGATCCAGAAGAGGTGGGCTGCCAGCTACAGATCCTGCGATAAGCCTTCATGTTAACTGCTGGTGATTCTCTTGTGCAGCAAAAATGTTGGACATCTGTTGCCAGCCAGAAAAAAAACACACCCTAGGAATGTGAGTACTAAATGCACTGCCTGAATCAATGAATCAAAGTCGCCACAATCTTAATTTACTACATTTGGGATGTTTAGACCAGCAGGGTCTTCCTGACCTTTGCTAACATAACATGTTGCAGAGCATTGCTCCATATCCCATGACAGAAGTGGAGTGTATGTATGCAAGGCAGAAAGCCAGTGAAGACTTCCCAGTGCTGCTGTGGAGGTGCTTGCCAGGAGAGAAAGGCTAAAAGACACTGAGGATGTACTAGGCCCCAAACTGCAGGAGGAAAAAGACAAACAAAAGTTATTTACATAATGATTTCTGTAATCTAACTTGGAGGAGATTCCTTCCTGTCCCCAAATCTGGCAATTGGTCTAATTTTTCAGGGGAAAGGAAAAACAAACCAACTGAGCTTGTGGGAGGCTTCTCAGTGCTGGAAGGAATCCCAACACCACCCTTGCTCATCTGCACCAGAGGTTGATATCTGCTCCTTCTGTCCAAGGTGAAGCACTTTGGGTGCTTAAGCATAAAGGTCAGAGGAAGACAAGCATCTTCTTTTGTGGCCTGTACCACAGCTGGAGTGGTCAGAGAGTCCATTATTTCATCTTTTGCCTACTAGGAATAAGAGAGGGAAGAGGAGTGACAACATGGGGTTTTCATTAGGCAAAAGGAGGGCTTCATGCAAAGCCAAGTTACTTTCATTGCAATGGAGGCTTCATGGCACTCCACCTCTTGGGTGTGGGCTCAGTCCCCCCATCAAGACTTGTTTATTCCAGAGCTCAGTAGGCTTCTGGGAAGTGCTGTAATAGCTGGGAGGAGATCCCATGGAGAGGGTGGATTCTCTTGGACACATGCTGTTTAACAATGCCACTGTCTGCAGAGGAAGAGAAAACAAACAATGCAAAATCCCTGCTGTAAACCATGCAGTGTGTGCAAACACCAGAACATGAATAGTCTCTCCAAAGGCAGCTCTGCTGCTATTGTTTACTGGGCCAGAGGAACTAGAATCAGCTCTTCAAAATAGCCCAATATTGCCCATTCATAATGGGTTAATGGTTTTTGAAACTGAAATATAATGGTTCCTGGTGAAATGGGGGGAAAGTCTGTAGAAAGCAGATTGGAAGCAGTAAAAACTGCAATGAATTAATTTTGTTTTACTTTTACATCTTGAGCAGGGAGAGTGAAGGGCCCCATTTGAACAGCTGTTGCAATTGCATGCAATAAAGGCTGAAGGGGTTGTCTCTGAGGTCTGGCCATCTAAGCACCAGGTGAAAGTAGTCAGATGGGTGAGAGCAAAGTGTAGCCAGAGGGACTCTGAGGGTGTCACTGAGCAGTGTGATTGGCTCTGGAAAGCAATCAGATGGAGGTGAAAACATAACACCAGTGCTATCTGCATTTCAAAGGGTGTTGTACTTCATATTAGCTGCACTTTGGGGGACCAGTGTGTGATGGGCATACAGTCTGCCACTGTATGTTGGTAGTTGAAATGCAGTTACTCTGCTCCTGTATGTATCTCCAAGTCTATACTGTGTCCTTCAAGATGTGAACCAAAGTGAATTAAGTGGGAAAAAGGGGGATATCCGCTTCTAAAACACTTTATCTGAATTCAGATGTCATGCTAATCTATGTCTGAAGTTGGAAGTTGTTTCTGGAGCATGCTGGCTATTTATCAATGAAGTCCAAGAGCATGTATTTGGGCTGAGAGGGTGTAGGGTGCCTCAGTCCTGCCAATTGTCTCTTAAGTGTTTATTCTTTGCATGAAGGTCAGCTGAGGATTGTTTTACTCTTCCATCTGCTAGTTGTGGGGAATCTGGATTTTGGAAAGTGCCTCCCTGAGTTTAACATGGTCATCTAGACTTATAAGTGGACATTGGGGGAGAATTCTGGCTCTCTAGCAGCGAACCTGTGCCTCCTCAGTGCCCAGGTAGTGGCCACTCTCATTTACCCTATCCTCATCAATCCCAAACATTTGCAAGGTCACTTCCTGCCAAGAGGAGAGAGACAACTGCTGTCTCTTTCCAAGTGAACTGCAGACAAGGGATTTCCCCAGAGGAGTCAGGTCACTCAAAAATAACATAAACAACACCTTTGGTAATTGCAGTGAAAAACCATAAGCAGCTTTTACTGGGCTGCTGCTGCATACTCTCCGAGCAGGGTTAGTGGAGCAAATGTGTTCCAGAAGGGCTCTGGAGGTTAAAAAAAATGCTTATCGGGGAAGAGTGTTTTCTGCACTTGGGGGTAGTTTCCAGCTGTGGTTTCTTGGAGATGCATTTTAGGAGCTGCTGGGGAGGCAGGAAGTGGTGACTTTGTAAGTTCGTTTCACAAATTTATTCTGCAGTGAAGATCAAGAGATCAAGTTTATCAGCTCTCACTATTCTTTTTTTTTCCTTCTAACACATGAGACCCCACTCAGGGTCATATATGGAGGAGACTCTTATCATATCCAAGAGCAAATGGCATATGACAAGAGAGAGGGTGCAGTCTGCAGCTGGGTCTCCAGCAGAATTTTGGATGCCTGGAGAATTTCCAGTGGTAAGATCTCCTGTTCCATCTCTTGTGAACCAGTGTAGCAAGTGGTGTGTCTGGGACATAGAGCTGGATAGGGCCTTGTGTTGCTCTTTGGTGAGATGTGACAGATTGGACATTATGCAGCTTCTGTCCCAGCTACTGATATGTTTGGCAAAGACTTGCCACTAAGGCAACACTCAGAGGTGAGTTAAACAAGATGGTTTTCATTGAACAGCAGCAGTGTAGACCAGACCTCCTTCATCAGTGGCTTCCAGCAGGGCCAGGTTCTAAACTCGGCTGTAAGAAGCTCTCAAAGCTTAGTGCTGTACTTCAGAGCTCTTCTGTTCTTCCCTAGCAGCAGGCACTGTAATGATTAAAACTCTGAGTGATGACATAAAAAAAAAAAGAAAAGTTTCTAGTGCAGGCGATTGGAACTATTCCCTAGGTCAGACATCTATAGCCTGATGAATTGTTACAGTTCTGCCAGTGAGTCCTGGTGAGCATTATCCCAAGGTATGTGGATGCTATCCAGTTGCTTCCAGGCTTCATGTCATTCTTGCCAAACTGTGTCTATACTGGCTATAATGCAGACCAAATCCTGAAATGAAAAGAGCAAGGATGATGAGGACTGACCTGTGAGCATGGGACATGATTCTGTTCATCCTGCAAATTCTTCAGCAATGAGGAAAGCAAATACCAGCCTGGAAATAGCTTGTCTTGTCTCTCTGGTCTTGCTAGAATGCAGACTTATGCTGCTTGCCTTGCAGCAGTTGTGCTCTGAGAACCAATCATGTATTTAAAGTGAGCCTTGGTAAGCAAGAGCAGTGTGCCTTTTGAAATCATGCAAGACAACTTTCTGAAAGCTCAAGAGCTAAAGACATCTGGATGGATGAGAGAATCAAAAATCCTTGAACGATTATTTGGCCTCATGACCAAATTCTAGTAATTTTAGGAGAAGATAGTTCCATTTTATTCCTTTAGTCACCCCTCAGTCCACTGAGTTATTAAGCAGGCCAGGTGATCTGCTGCACACACCACCTTGTAGAGATTAGGGAAATTTTATCTCTTAAACACCAGAGAGGTGAGAGATCTGGAGACTAAAATCCACATCCTCAAAGGAATGTAGATTTGTAATTTGCACTGGAAACTGGTGGAGATAGCAGGATTTCTCTAGGGTGGGTAAGGGTTAAGCTGATTGACTGCTCTGGCATATAGGCATGTAATTGATTATCTCGGAGGCTGTGAGTCCTTAGCACTTTCCTTAGATCATGTCTGTGAGGCAGGATGGAAATGAGCTGCTGTCTCCTGAGCAAATGTCTTCCCTTGCCTGAGTCACTGCTGCTGCCCATGATGTTTCTTACCCTTGACTCTGAATCAGCTGACTCAAGCTTAGCAAGAGCCAGGTGGGAAAACACTCTGATTTTACTGAAGTTACTAGAGACTTCTCCTTTCAGATGCAAAACGTAAGACCTTTTATATGAAATTTTCCTCTTATCACCTTCTTTTTAGCTTTGCTGTTTGGAGAGCCTGGGCCTGCCTCGTTTCTCCTTGACTAACCTCTCACAAACAGCCTGCCCTGCCTTGCTCTGACGGCGCTCCTTCATTTTTTGCCTTTGCTTCTTGCAAAGCAGCACTTTGCCATTCTCCGGGAGGGAAAATAAATAAAGTAGGTCATGGTGTCATGTAAGGCAGCTGAGTCTTAACGTGGAGCCAGGCGAGCAGGAGGGGGCGGAGGGGGGAAACCCTATCGGATTGTAGAAGATGAATGACCAGCTGTGCGGGATAAATAGGGATGAAGGAAAGGATGCGAGAGCCCCCAGCGCTGCCTGAATGTGGGTGGGCGAGCGGAGCCTGGCTCCCCCTGGCCAAGGCGCCCTCCCCCGGTACAGGTGAGTGGCGCTGCTTCCCTTCCTCTTGGAAACCTTTCCATACTCTTGCAAGCGATGGTGATGTGTTTTTTTCCATATTTTTCTCTCCTCGTCTCCCACCCCCCATAGTTCAACCCAAATAGTCAATGCAGAAAGCATAAGACACACCTGGAAAAATCACTCTCAGCAGCCTCGAAATCATTGATGCAAGTAATTTTACCTTTTTTTTTTACCCCTGCATTTTATTGATTTATGAGCTCCCTGGTTTGTTCCATTTGTGCTCCACTTCTTTCTTTCTTTTTATTTTTCAGAATTAACATATGAAAAAGGAGGAGGGTTTATGCCCTCTAGTTCTTTTGACTCTCACCCAGCATTACTCACTGGGCCTGGAACAGATCTGTTTGAAAGATGGACTCAAGCCTGCCCTTATCTGCAAAACAGGATTTCCAGGAGAGAGGTCTGGAGATGCGGCTTATCCCTGTAAGCACCCCTTAATTTTGGGTACTGTTCAAAGTTTGATATGGTTAATGATGTCTTTTGCCTAAATTTAGGGGAAAAAAGAGTGAAAAGGGTGTAAAGCAACCTCAAAAGATAAAATAATTTAAAAGCAATATGTACTGAATGAGTTTGGGCTGTAGACACAGAGGTTGTTTTCAATTTTCACCAGCCTGTTTATGACATTGCTGTTGTCACTCGAGGCATATTCACTTCGAATTTGTCCATGGACTTAAGGAAGGCCGAGACCTTCAAAGCCTAGAAATGAGGGGTTCTGCTTTGAACTGGAAAGGCCTTGATTGTCTCTAGTCCTGTTCAAAGGAACATAAAAACTTTCCTCTGGAGCTCGAAACTGCTATTCTCCCTCTGGCAACTTGGAGCAAACCTTAACTTCTGCCTAGAGGTTGGAGGATTTAGCTGCCAAGCTTAGTGAGCTGAAATACTTTATTTTCTTTATTTTCTCCCTTTCCAGGTGGAAAGGGCTGGTGGAACAGAGCTGGGTAGCCTCCTGGTGTTATCATCTGCCGGAACTGCATTGAAACTACTGATCAAATCTGGTGTCTAAGAGGTCCTTAACACCATCTTGTAGTGTCATTCAGCCAGCTTACCTCTGCAAATGCTCAGAGATATTAGTGAGTAATGGAAGCAGCAGTCTTCAGTCAACACAGGATTTTCTCCTACTGTCTCTTTAAATGTTAGGAGCTGCAACAAAGCCTGCCATCAACTGTTAAACTAGATTCCAAATAATTATCAAGATCCAAATTTTGCTATAGGTTCCATTTTTGTTGCAATGGATGAAAATAATTCTCTGGATCCAAGTACAATTAGGTGCATCTAAATAATAATTCAGGAAAATGCACCCAAAAAAGATGGAAATTCATTTCCCTTTATCTTCTGGTTGTACTGAATAGCAACAGTCCAGTACAAGCCCTTCCAGTTCAAAATCTATTATGAGCTTCCTCAAAGGCCAGTGAAGTCTATAAAGGCTAAGCATGACAACCTGTGAGGGAGTAGCACATCTTGCAGAACCAAAATAGAGGAAGGAAACTCAGGAAACTTATGAAAAAACTTTTTTAGTTTTTTAAAAATTTTTGCCTGTTGCAAAGTGCATGCCAATCATTTTGTGTGCGGTTTTAGCTGCATTTTTATCTAGCCAGCAGCCCATAACCACGGTATTGTCCTACAAAAGTGATGCAGTACTCCCTGTAGTACTTTATGAGTGCTGGGATTGATCTGGGGCTGATAATTCTGTACTCGTGTGGAAAGAGCAGAAGGGTGTTTAATCTTTGTGAAGAGTTTGGGTTTGGTGCTCTCCATCCTGAAAGATGGCTCTGTCAACAACCCTGGCTCGAACTACAGAGCACCATTACTGCAGTATGAAAGAGTCTGTGACTGCATTTCAGTGTTGAGCAGAAGCTTTGAGCAGCCTTTTAGGTTAGCTACTTTTCTTTCTATTTTATTAAATAAAAACCTGATCTCATGAGTGACCCTATGGTGAGGCTGCTAAATTATTTGTTTGCTTTTTAGACTGATTCATAAAACAGGCCCAGAGGAAAAAACCCAAGAGCACATGCTATTTGTAATAACACCTCCAGAGAACAGTTATTTTCTTTTTCTCTTCCAGTCGTGTTGTCAATCTTCAGTGTACTTAAAAACAGACCTGGCACAGACAGTGCAAAAGAATAATGATGACTTCTAATGAAATATTCTTTCAATTTGGGATTCTTTTTAACATTCCTTACTGCATCTTTGAAAAGATTTGCCTGCTTGCTCCAGATCTGGAGGCGTTTAAGACCAGGCTGGACAAGGCAGTGAGCAACCTGACCTAGTGGGGGGTGTCCCTGCCTATGCCAGGAGGGTTGGAACTAGATGATCTTTTAGGGTCCCTTCCAATCCAAACTATTCTATGAATATAATGTCTGGAGTTGCTATGTAGGTGCAGGAGAATGGAAAAATTTTAGAGTTAGGAAAAAGCATGAGAACTCATGTAGTGTCAGGAGTCAGCTGTAATTCTTTTACTCTACATAGTCCTGGAGAAACATCTGGAGCATTGTGTACAGTTTGCTGGGTACATTTCAGACAATGGGGAGATACCAAAGGAGAACAGGGAGAACAATGGAAGATCCTGAAAGAATAACCTCCAAACAAGGAGGGTGGGTAAAAAAGATGATGAAACTAGAATTAAAATAAAGCAAGTACAACAATTTTCAAAATCTATACAGACTTGTGTACAGAAGCAGGGAAAATTACTGTTCTTCATTGCAATAGAGATAGGATGGGAAATTATGAACTTAAATTGTAACAAGAAAGAGCCAGTTCAGATGTATAGGAAAGCTTTCTAGTGGTGAAGATTTTGATGCAGTAGTTTTGAAGTATCAGGTAATGTTAGGGAGTTCCTGGTCACTAGAGGTCTTTTAGACTGAATTAGCCAAACATGTTAAAAATAACATACCTTTTCCTCAGCTACCAGAACTGACCAATATGTGCTTAGGACACTTTCTAATAACTGTCTAGCGCAGACCTTCAAACTATGAGTCATGGGAAACATATCCATGTTATCTTTGCAAACCTTAAGCCCTAGAATGGAGTAAATGCATTATTTCAAGCTATACTGCCTCCTCTACTGACTTCAGCAAATTTTGGACTGTGTTTGCACATACCACAGAGAGACATTAAACTAAGCAAAGATGCCTGAGGAGTTGATGTCTGAGACCTCAGCTGAGATGTAAGAAAAAGCAGAGTTACTTAGTTAAAATGTTATTCTCATGGTGTTCAGTCCACATTAACCCCAGAGGGAAAAGTTAGCCATTTTTCCCAATGCTAATGTTTATTAGACCATGAAATATTTTTTCCCTCTGGGAGATGCTCAGAAGTGAATTGGACAAAGCACTGGAAAATGTGGAGTCCTGTACACTTTGGAGACAACAAGTTCCATACAGTTGTGTGAAATGAGTACAGTTTCATATAGGTCACTAAATTATTGTGTACTTATTTTGATTGGATTTTGAAATCTAGCTCTGGGGAAAAACAATAACTGCTGACACACTCTGACTTAAGAGTTGTGGGACATATTTCCCCTCCTGCTTTCTAGCTTCAAGATAGTGGAAGTTTCAGTTTCAGGTAAACTGTATGCACACAATTCAGCAACAGTGGTCCCAAAGCAAGTGACTTAAACACTCAAATACTTTTGTTGGGGAGTTGGCAGTTGAAGTCTTTATCAAAAGCATGGGCCAGCAATTAGTGTCAGGTGCTCAGATCAAGTGCTTATATCTTGGCTGACTCACAGCTGTGTTGCTTTTAAAAGGCAGTGTGACATCTGTAACACTGTGTGGGGATTGTTTCCATCATGCAGCCATAGAAGAGAAGCACTGTAATGAGAAAGGTGGGTTTTCTGCATGTTGGCCTAAAGTGAGTCTCAAGCTCCTCTTTGCTCAGAAGGTGCTAATGCCTGCTCTTCTGTCTTACCTTTAGAGAAAACTCTTCAAGGAGCCTTCTCAGAGGCCTGCCTCAAGAGTATTTTTCAAGCAATGTGGTAGGAATGCAGTCTGGTATGATCTGGCTCTATTTTTAGTCTTCTTTTTCAGATAATACCTTAAAATTGATTTTTAGTTTTTCTGTTGTTTCTCCTTATTATTTTTGTATGAAATGCTATGCTCTGAAGTGCACTGTTTTGATTATTGGTACAGATAAATAAGTAATATTACTTACGTTGATGTTAGTATGCCCTTCCGAGACTGCAGGCTTGCCTTTTCTATTGGGTGTGCACACAAATATACTTGAATTCTGAAGACATCCAAACAAGTGTCTATATATGTGTGTCAAAAAAGATTATTCTAATGCTCCTGAACAAGTTGCTCAAAATCTAAGCTCAGAATTGTGCCAGGGCAAATAAGCAGACCCAGGGAAGAACTTCATACATTTTTGGCTTTATTTTACAGTTTTAAAGTCAAACAGAGATCAATTAATAGCAGTTCTGGAATGTAATGGGTGTTCCTCAAACTCCACTAGGATGAAAAAGAGTACTTTTTAATAGGACTTTTTAATGGGATATGTGATGAAAGGACTAGAAATGATGGATGTAAATTGGAAGAGGGTGGATTCGGGCTGGATATAGGAAAAAGGTTCTTTGCAGTGAGGGTAGTGAGACACTGGTGCAGGTTGCCCAGAGAGGTTGTGGATGCCTTAAATACTTCACTGGAGGTGTTTGGGACCAGGCTGGATGAAGCACTGAGCAACCTCATCCTCTAGTGAGAGGTGTCCCCATCCATGGTAGGGGGGTTGGAACTAGGTGATCTTTAAGGTCCCTTCCAACTCAAACCATTCCATGATTCTGTAATTCTGGCTGGTGGTGGAATTTCTTTTGCATGTGCCCTGGGATAAAACATAAGTGAATCTGAAATGACTCTATAAAGTGGAAAAATTAATCTCATTTTTTCTGGTGTTCCCACTTGGAAAAGACAAAACCATGGAACCCATCAGAGAGACTTTTCTGTTGTGTCCCAAGTATGCAGATCAAGTACTTCTGGGTATTTAATTTCTTTGTCTGTTTTGGCTGTCTTTTTTTTACTCTAGCCTCTCAGAGCTTCATTACAGTCTGATCTGAGTCTTTCAGTCCTTCAGCTTTTGGGTGTCTGTAATGCAGGGACAGAAGAATCTCCAGGAGGTTTTGTAGCTCAGTGTGATACCATACCAATATTAACATCTGAATGTGTGACCTTGTTAGCTCAGTATACACAAAGTAGAGATCTTTTTCTAACTGTCCAGTGTATCACTTGTTATTAGTGAGATAAACAGATGTGCCGTTAAATTTCTCTTAGCTGGCAGCCTTACTATGATATTAATTTGCACACCAAAGGATTCGGAGAAAACTTCAGACAAGGCTTAGAATAAAGTTCTGTAAGCAAATGATCCTGTACTTTGGTGCTCATGTGTGGCACTCCTCATGTGTGGCACTCCCTGGCTGTTGTACCAGTGAGCAAAATTCTGAATTTGTGTAGCAAGTGCAAGCATCCTTCTTAATGTCATGGTTCAGTTCTTGTGAGAGTTAAACGAAGCCAAGCTAAGCCTGCTATTTCCAAAACCATTGGGCAGAAATTAATTAATCAATAGAGTAAATAACCCCTCCCTACTTTGTGAAACAAAGAGCAGCTGTAACATACAAGGGGTAGCTGCGTGGCAGCAGGCTGGTGGTGCTTTTGTACATATAGGAATGTTGGAACTGGGTAGAGCTAGGAACAAGTGGAGACACAGAGCCAAATACAAGCATCACTGGGGCTATGAGACCTTTTTATCGGGTGTTGGTGCCTTTTAAATGTCTCCTTCAGTTCCTTGTTCCATGTTCAGTGGGTTCTGACCTCAGGATAGGTTAATGCTTTGCCTCCTGAGGAAAGCCAAGTCACACACCTTTCAGTCTTGGATGTTTGCTTTTGCTTGCAAGGCTGTTTGTGTTTTTGTTGTCCTTTGTGTGATGAATGCAAGGTGGGAATTGCCTTAGGCTTGGTTTGTTTGGTGAGAGAAGGGAGGCCTGTTTGTCAGTTATGTTCTCATCTGAGCTTCTTCCCCTTTTGCAAACTAGATCTGAACTCTTAGGCTGAAGAGGCAGGTGTGACTTGAGGTGAGACATTAAAAAAATAAAGCAGCATGAAGCCCCAAAACACTTGGACTAGGACTGTGAATGTGGGAGGAGGAAGATGTTTGTTGCCAAGCCTGACTGGTGTAGAGGGTATGAGGATCTGGACCGGTGTTTCTGCAACTCAGAGTATTGCCGAGACCCTGCATGCGCCTCTTGGTGATGCTGCAGCAGGCAGCTAGATGGCAGGGTGTGTCATGAAGGAGCCCACTGGCCTGGGGCAGGAGAGGCTGCTTTTCTCCTTGTCTTTGGGGATTTGGTCTGTCAGGAGCAGCAAAGATAATACGGGAGCTGTATAACAGGCTGCTATACACCAGCCCTTCATCTTTGAGAAGGCTGCCAGACTGGAGCTTCTTGTTAAATGGGAATTAAGGTCACCATTGAAATCAATTTAATGCTTGAACTGTAGCCCTTGCATTTGCAAACGGTACTGCTGCTTTGTGGTACCACAAGGAACAACCATGGACACAGGCATCTTTAATGTTGACATTGCACAGTATTGGTGCAAGAGAAGTGCTTTGCCACCTTGGAGCCTTACTGATACCAAGGCTTAGTCTGTGTCAACTTTGTGTTTGAGTGGATTTCAGATGTGGGTTCTCAAAGTGCCAGTTCCTCTTTTGGGGAAGTGGAAGTTGCTTAAACAAGGGATAGTTTAGTTTCTCTGGATGTAGATGAGGAATGTTTGCTTTCTGAATGGCATTTTTCAGTTTGGGATATGCTTTGAAAAATGTTGGATATTAAAAGCACTGGTATGAAGGTCAATGGGAAAATTCACATTCAGCCTTTAACCTTTCATAAGATGGTGTAGCTCTTAAGTCATCTTCAGTCTGGTGGGACAGAGGAAAGTAACAAGGTTTCTGCTCATATGTTGTTAAACAGCAGGAAGGGTGAGCACAGGATTGTTTCTTTTACAGGAGCTTTTGTTACATAATGGTATAAAGAGAAATTCTGGGAGATAGGGAAATACAGCAGAGGTGTTTGCAGGTCTTCCAGTGATGCCCTGGGAGTCACAAAAACTTAAACAGTTGAGGAAGCTGGGAGCTGAATTACAGAGAGGGCAAGTGGCTTTCATTTTTAGTCAGCTATGGATTCTCTGCAGCGTGGCCTTTGCTCTAGACTTGTGTAATATTAGTTCTTTCCCCTTTAAGTCTTTACATTTGATGTCAGACTTCAACAAAAGCTGAAGCAGAGGCAGCTCTCTGAGCTGGAATTTTGGATAATATTGCAGAGGAATGAGCAGAGCTTGTTTCTGGGAGTCCATTCGCAACACTGTGGCATGTAGTTGGGATCAGTGGTGAATTCTCACAGCAAATCAAGAAATACTTTGCAAGAAGCCATACAGAGCTGTTCCCCGAGTGACCTTGCTGTACAAGGTCACTGCTACCCACTGATGCCAAACCCTGAGTGGGGTTTAGTGGATGGAAGAGGGAGGTAATGTGGAAGAGGGATGTTTGCCCATTGGACCAATATTGGTAGTGGAATGCTGCTAATGGGCAGCTGCCAAAGTTACATGGGAAACTATCCTATTTATCATTTAAGCAGATAAATTATTGCTGTGTCTTCCCAAAATGATGTTTCGTTTTTACACTTTTTTCCTGAATAAAGCTGTCCTTGTTTCTCTTCAAGCTGTGCATAGGCAAGTGGAGGGAGCAGTGCCTTGCTAGAAAGCAAGGAAATGCAGCTATCCCAGAAGAGAAGGCAGATATGTGGGGACGGTCCTCATGGTGCAAATGAGAGGGAACTCATGTAAATCCATAGATTAGATACCAGTGTCTCCTAACAAAAGTCTTAAAGCCTAATAGTCATTTTGATGGCAAGGATTTATTCTGGTTGGTCTGCCAGGAGTGCTGGCTGCCTCCAAAGCTATGCATGTTTTCTCTTGTAAATATTTTTAGTGGACTGTTTTCCCAGGGCTATTTCACCTACCATCACCTTCCATCCTTCCTGTCTATGTAGTTATTTTTTGACCAAGAGAGGGGAGGGGATGTTGTTTGTAGCAATCAGAGTTATAAACACGTTCTGTACACTTCTGTTGGAAGAGCAACAGCTCTCCCTGTCTACTCTGTAGAGGAGTCAGAGGCACTGCCTCCCCAGATGGTTTTCTGCTTCATCCCCAGGATAAGGACAGCCCTGTCTTTCACCCAGCTACTCTGCACAGCTTGAAATTGGAGCAAGGATTCACTAAAAATCATGGCTCCTTGCTTCTCCACCCTGTTCATCCTAGAGCTGCCCAAAGGCTTCTCTGGCTTAACACTGCTGGCAAAATCACTCTTCTTTCTTGCCCTGGCTTGCCCTCTCTGTTAGGCAAGCTGCCAGGAATCCCCTGCAACATATGCAACAGCAGGGGTGATACAAGCACAGCCTTGTGTTCAGCACAGCATTTAGAAGCTGTTTTCCCATTGCTGATGATCAGAGCAACATCTGTCTCCTTGTTTGCAAGGATGATCAGAAAAGCTGGGTTTCTGTGGCTGCCACTTATAACTGCTGAAATGTATTCCCATACCAGCAGGAGGAATCTCATAATATATACATAGACCTTCTAATCTGATCTGCATTAGCAAATGATGGAGACTGTCCAAGCAGCAGTAATGAAAGCTAGCCTGATGGAAGACCGTCAAGATCCTTTTAGCAAGAGCTTGGTGATTTAAGTTGTACTGAATGCTGTCCTGTTTAGCTCTTAGGAGCTTGGGTAGTGCTGCTTCCTTCAGTGAGATGCTGGTGATAAAAGGTAGTATCTTTAGTACTAATCCCAAACATTATTCTTAGTATTGCAGTGGCAGCCACCAACTTTGAACTTAGTCTAAGCATATGCCTGAGAGGTTGTGGAGTCTCCTTCTCCAGAGATATTCAAAACCTGCCTGAATGCCTTCCTGTGTGAGCTGGTCTAGGTGTTCCTGCTCCGGCAGGGGGACTGGACTAGATAATCTCTTGAGGTCCCTTCCAATCCCTGACATTCTGTGACATGCGTAAGCATACGTGTAGTGGAGTCGTGCTTGTCTCCAGGAGCCAATTGTGAGTGAATCTCTGGGGGCACCTGGGTTTGGTATCCCTGAGGCCACTTCCATGTCCTCTTACTTGCCTCTGTTTGGGCAGAATGCATGACTTGTGTATCTCTGGCTTTTTCTAAGTGGCACCTACTATTTCCCACTTGCTGCTCACCATGGGGATCCTCATCCTGCTGCTGACTGCCGGTTTCTGTGCTACTTTGTTTAGCTCCTTAAATCTGTGGTTTGTCCTTTATGTGAAGGGATAAGGGTTATGCTGGTGGGCTTCCTTGAGGAGCAGAGGCTGAATACAGCAAAAAACTTTAAAAGCCCTTTCATTTAAAGCACATGGATACAATTCAATAGTGCAGCGTCTGTGGGATGTCTGGGTCTGCTTTGCATGGCTTTTTCTGTAAGCTTAGAGCTCTTCATGTGACTTCTTCTCTTTTCAGCCTTATGATCTGCAGCTTTACTACTGTTTGTCTTCATTTATTGCTTCCTTGTGTGTGAGAAAAGTGCCCAGGTCTTCAAGAGATCGCCTTTACACACAAAAGCAGATAAAAAGGAGCTATTTTGGGATGACTGTCTCCCCAGGACTAGAACAGTTGACTGACAGCTGGAGGATTTTCACCTGAGGAAGCAGATGAGCACATGATAACCACAGAACAAATGATCTGCAAAACAAAAATGAAACAGAGCCTTTTTTTACAGAAAGGCAATTTTGTACTACAGTAATGAGGAGTAGCAAGCAGAGATGGATTGTCCATATGTTTTGCTGTCCTTCAAAGTAAAAGTATCTATGCTTGGAGGATTGATTGCAGAAAGCTCTGTTTTCTTTTCAGTGGAGTAACTTATATGTCTGTGTCAGCTCTTCAGGAAGTATCATGTCAGTGGGAATGTAGACTCTCCTGATCTCTTTTAACTCTTTGACCTTACTTAGATTCTCCGAGTTATCAGCAAACTAAGATTAATTGAATGGCTTCAGATGTTCCCTGAGAGCTCATGCTGCAGTGACCTTACTGATTGCCACTGATAACAGCAAGAGGAGTAGTACATTTGAGCTTTGATGGAAGCGGCTTTTCATCAGTGTGTTGGAGATAGATCTTGTCCCATGGGTAAGGAACATGCCAGTGTGCTGAAGGAGGTGCTGTGATTTTCATTGCTTTTTGAGGTTTGACTTGCAAAGAGAGGTATTCGGAAAGAAAATAGTAAATTATTTGACACAAGATGGAGAAGCATAGTTGTTGTCCTCTTTAAAGGTGCTCATTTTCAGTGTAATGGCTGTAGTGTAGTTTAAAGAGGGGTTGTTTTCTGTGGCCTGCTTTAGAATCATAGAATCATAGAATAGTTTGGGTTGGAAGGGACCTCAAAGCTCATTGAGTTCCAACCCCCCTCCCACTAGATCAGGCCACTCAGTGCCTTGTTCAACCTGGTCTTGAACACCTCCAGAGAGGGGGCATCCACAGCCTCTCTGGGCAACCCGTTCCAGTGCTTCACCACCCTCACTGTAACGAATTTCTTTCTTATGTCAAATCTAAATCTACCCCCCCTCCAATTTACATCCATTGTTTCTAGTCCTCCCATCCGATATCATAATAAAAAGTCGTTCCCCTGCCTTTCTGTAGGACCCCCCCAGGTACTGCTTTGTTTAAGAGAAGGAAGAACTAACTAAAGTGAAGGTATGCTTTTGAACAGGATGCTGGACTGGAGCTCAGGAGATATAAGCTAGGTGTTTAAATAGGCTACTAATGACACATGGCAACAGGCAACTCATTAAATATGTCTATGACCTTGTCTTCGCCTTCTTTAGTTGAATCTGAAGCTCTGCCATTGCTGAATGTTTTCGCAGTATAATGCAGTGAAACTGCTTTCTGGGACAGACCTTTGGATTCTGCTGTTACTCAGGCACTAAGATCATGGTCGCCTATTTCAACTGTCATTAGTCTGCCCATAACCTCTGCTGAATCTTCCTTTGCACTGGTTTCACCAGTTGCATGGAAGGACTGTGCCTAGACATTGGCAGAGGAGCTGAGATGCTACATGTCATTATCTTTCAAGTATTTGTGCACTTTCTTCTGAGTGGCCAGTGCTGCCTGCCTTTTGCCATTGTCATAAGCAAAGCAGTTGTTGCTCATCTAGGTAATGTGCTGTGTCCTTACAAAGTCATTGGCACAGATTTCCTTGGCTCTGGGTTTTTCTTCAGTGCCAGATCCCCTCTATCACCTCGATGGCTTGTGGTGACACCCCATAGTGATGATCTCTGCGATACTGAGTCTCTCCTAATGCTGGTCCCCCTCATATATGTCACTATAGGTCTTTACTGCATGTCTCCAGCAGTTTGCAGTATCACCTTCACTTACGCTACACTTTAAAACTGTTTCTACAGTCTACCTCATTCTGCCAAACTGTCTTTGTTTCCATCTCCCTTGCTCATCTAGGCTGTAAACCCCTGGAGAGAAAAAGGTTAACTGTAACTCCTGCTGTACTTAGTCATAGCTTGTCACCTCATGGGGAGTAATCCCTAAACTTTCACTCACAGGAAAGGTTTGACTACACTAGGCAGTGCTGGCTGTCTTGGCACGTGTCCACATCTGGCCAGAACTATGACACAGATCAATGCTTACCAGTGAAGGGTGAAACAGAGTAGCCTCTCTTGCTGCTGCTGAGAGCTGCATTTAGGTACAGGGACTCTAATGACCAGAGGTGGAAGTTGACCAAGGACGTGAAAGTTAACAGTTCTGGTTTTGAGTAAAGTCATACAATACCTTTAATGACCAGAAAAAAACCAGTTTGTTTCTCTTTAACTGGTAGCATCATAAAGCAAATGGAAAGCATTTTCTTAAATAGAGGCTTCTGTGGGGTAGAAATGAGACACTTTTCTCAAAACTTTGCCATGTGGCATTGTCCCATTCTCCTTCACCCAGCTCGTGTCTGCGCTTCAGGTCTTCCTTGCTGGCTTTTCTCCTTCCATCGTTGTCAGTTGATCTTATGAAGTCTTTTTTCAGCCCTGAAGCTGCATTTTCCCCCCCGCTTCCCCCGCAGCTTCTCTCGGAGTTGCCATGTATCGGTGCCGCGCTGCAGCCCGCGGGGCCGGAGGGAAGAGGGGCCCCTTCAGCACCGGGAGAGCTCCGGCGGGGCCTGCGGCGGCTCCGACCTACCGCGAGTGAGCTCTGTCCCCGCCGCCAGACCGGCCCGCGGCTGTGCGGAGCATCCTACATTGTCTGATAGACGGGAATTATTTACTAATTTGTTTGCCTTAAGCAGATTTAAAGTAATTCCGTTCGGATTAGGATTTGCGCTGTGCCTGGCTCCATACCGACTTTCTGAGTCAGACTGGAAATGCTGGATTTTGGTTGGTAATGGCAGTGTTTTTTCCTGATGGCCACATCTCTGGTCACATGCATGTTTCCAGCTGTGTTCTGATGAAGCAGGGCCTATCCCAATCCAAGCCTCCTGGTCAAGGACAAGATTCAGGCTACTTTGGTCAAAGGCTTTCTGCTTGGAGGTTTTTGCCTTAGATGGTACCTTCCAACCCAAATCATTCTATGATTCTATCATTTGCACTTCCCTGTACTGAATGCAGCATAGACCCGTCCTTTAAAGGGGAGGATCTGCTTACAATTACAAGAATCCTTTAGCAAAAACAAAAGTAGGAGAGGATTTGCAGGACAGAGAAGTTCTTCTCTCAGAAACTAAATGCAAGATCTTAGAAAACATGAAGTGATGAATGAGAACAGGCAACAGCAACAACAGATACAGTGCATAGGTAGAGCAACTTCTTATTTTCTTTGGCTCTTGTCATGTATTTGGAGCAAAACTGTCAATGTGAAACAGAATGCTGAAAAGTTTTTTAAGTTCTCCATGTGACCATATGGGGTTTGCCGCAACAATAGAGCTTCTGCTTGGTTTTGGGAAGGGCAGCATTTTTGCTGGCATTACACAAAATGTGTAATATGATAAAATAAGGAACCTTCTTTCTCCAACTCTTCTGATTTATGAATCTGCAGGAAATCAAAACTCCATTGCCATTTGGGTAATATTTTTTATTCCTCCAAACTGTACTGGATGTTCTTCACATATTAATTTGTGGATTACAGAATGTTCTAGGCAAAACATCAGTGGGACAGTAAAATGTTAATGTAAGAGTTCAGTGAACATAAAATAAAACCACAGTGTTCTTCTTTCCTACTTAATAATGACTAGAGTGAAATGGCGACAGTTGTGTGGTCTAGTGGCTAGTGAGGGGTGTGGTCCTCTGGATTTCTGGAGCTGCTTCCCCGCTCTTCTTTCCCATGCTGGGTGACCTTAAGCAAGTTTACCCCTTGTTAATTGGAGCCTGATGTCTGGCTAGGAAGCTTATTAGGAAAGTTAATTTTTGAGAGAGCATTTTGAGAACTTGGGATGACAGGTGCTAAATAAAGACACTTCTCCCTATTGAGTAGCTCTAAGAAAACACACTGAGATTCCAATTTTGTGACATTGGTACTTAGAGAACTCATCTTTTGGCTTTTTATGAATTGAGCACTCTTGATCTAGAGTCGTCAAGAGATGACAAACGTGGATACTCCTGGCCACTTTGCTGGAATGACTGCTTCAGTTGTCAGCACTTAGGTTTATTGGCATCAGAAAAACAATGGTTTAATTTCTATGTCAGCAAATCATTCTGGGTTTAAATAGAATTGTGTGGCAGTGGTCTGAAGCCCAGCAAAAGGTGCCCTAGAGCCAGGAAGTTAAATCCATTCTAAATGTGAGTAAAGCAGGTTGGCCGAGATTTGCTTTCCAAGTTGACTGTAAAGAATCAGTGGGGAAAATCAATCATCAGGGCAAAGGGTGCGATAGCAAATGGAGACTGGATGTGTGAGAGGGTTATCCTATAAGATACTCCTGTTAGGACACTTAGGCTAATTCTGCAGAGATGCACCTGTTAAAAGTGGGCAATTGATAACTCCCTGCCTCAGAATGTAGTAAGAGAATAAGGTGGTAAAATGCCACAATGCTGTGTTGCAGATAGTGGAGACCATACAGGTAGAAAGAAAGAGCAAGCCTAGATTTCTGGTTGAAGAATCTTTATCCAAGTGACATTCTTACTAATTTGGTTCTCTACCTTAAATATGCTTTAAACAAAGAAAATGCTTTATACGTGAGCCTGTCACCTGCCCGAGGTGAGTGATCAGAAATCCTTTGGGCTAGTTACAGAGAGGGTGCAGTCCAGTTCTTCACTATGAAGTGTGAGCTGAAGTCCTTGAGCACAAAGCCTGGCACATTCAGTATTGTGCACCAGAGTTTTGCCATTGGATTTTGCTGGGACCAGATCAAGCTGTTACTCTGAATGCACCCACGATTTCAAGCTGTGCCCTCCTCTATGGCCAGAACTAATCAAGATTTTCTCCTCCCACACATACATAAGTGACAATGTTGTTGGGTAAATGTTGCTTTCTTGTCCAGCCAGCAATTTGTCCTGGCTTGAAGTTGGTAGTAGCACAGTGTGTACTATATGGGACACCTGGAAAATATGCTTTGCATTTGCAAGTAGTTGCTACATATTTAGGTAGCACAGGAGTAAAGACTGCTGCTCTGTGTGTCTTAGGTTGTCAAAGACAGGCTCGTGGCTAATAAAGAAGACTGTCTATGCAGATACTTATTCCTAAGTCTTAGTGCTGGAAACTACATATTTCTAAGGAACCCTTCTCAAACTGAGCAGGGTTACTCAATCAAGCTCAATGTGGACTTGGATGTGAAAAGCTGATGTGGATTAGGATGTGGGAAAAGGAGTGCTGTGATATTAACCGTATGTGCCTGTCAATTAGCTCCTCATGTCCTAACAGCTCTTCCAGAGGGGAGACTCTCACTGGCACTCAAGTTCCTTTAAACTGTTCTAGCACCTGTGTCATTAATAGGGCCCTACTCTCTTTCCACAGAAGTGAAAATGGAAACTGTTTTTTTTAAAGGGTTTTTGAAGTTCTTCCCCATTGAAGACAATACCAAGGTTCCAGAATCACCAGAAGAAGGAAGATGAGTAAAATAATTCACCTATGGTCTTCTAGTTAAAAGTGGCCATTACTTGCGACATGAGAATCCAGTTTATCACACAAGGGAGTTGCCACAGGTCCAGAATGTTCTGATTTCCCTTCCACCTAAGCTTGAAAGTTTTTGCTATCCCAGTAAGAAAAGTGGTGAGATGTGGCTCTGAATTAATGTGGCCTAATGTGGAAGCAGCAAGACAGTCTGGCGATCTTTTGAAAGCAAGCTAGAGCATTGGAGAAGGCACATGAGCAGGTGTTTGAGGCTGAATGGCTCTGTGACGCTTCTGCCTTTTCCATGTATGCAGCCAGAGCAGCTGCCAAAATCCTCTCCTTGGCTTGGATCTTAATAACGTGGCTTTGGTGTATCTTTGACAGCACTAGCTATGACCCAGTGGATGGAAAAAGTTTTGGGAGGGGATGCCTCAAGATGGTCCTTCTTCCTCATGTCCTGTCCTTCATTACTGAGCTAAAAGATGAGCTCTTTCCATCTTGGTTATGGAGAGCAGTAAAGGCAAATCTAATAAACACAACTCTTCATGATGCTTCCCGTCCTAAGTGCCTATTGTTCCAGGGCAAGACCATGACTTGGGTCCTGGAGTATTTTTACCAGGTTAAAATTATTAAGAATGTCTCTCCCCCCTCCAAATCTGTACAAAGCCCACAGGAGTTACTCCATCCAGAAACAGTCTGACCAGTTCACATTAATGCACCAGTTTATAATATCTCATGGAAATTCCCTGTAGCCTGGAACTCTGCCATAGAGAGATGTGTTACCACTTTACAAATAGGGAGTTAACTTCATGATATAATAGAATTATTTAGAGAGCTGCTGATAGGATTATGACTCTAGAGTGTCTGAATCTCAAATCTATGCCTTCCTATGTCTATCCTCCTCAGACATTATTTAGAATAATTTCTCTTCCCAAACAAAAAATAATTTTGGGAAGTGCAGATTCCCAACTCAGCCATGAAATGTCATCTCAGTGATGATGATGATTATGGGATGCAGCAAATGCATACATAATTATTCTCACTGCTCACAGAGCAGCAGATAGACCCATTTGGTGCTTCCTGAAATATATAACCAATGACTTTTCCTCATGCTGTCTGCTCTGTGCATTTTCATGAGCTCATTCCCTAGGGCTCATTGTGAAATTGTTTTAATTTTTCAGAGTAGAGAGAAAAAAATGAAATCATTCTGTTGGGAATAGCATTGATTTGTCTGTGAAGTCGTTGCGGCTTTTTCTCTCTTGAAGGGGCAAGAAGAGAAATTTCTGACCCCTTTTTATTTATTTTCTAATGTGGGGAGGAGGTGAGGAACAGGAATGCAGTGAGTTTTGGAAATAGTTTTAAAGGAGCTTTCATGTTATGCATGTGAGAATGTACAACAAGGATAATAACAAAGTTAAGAATATTTTCTGGCTTTCAGATGTGTAGCTTGGTCTGTGTCAATAGTTATAACTGGATCTTGGTGTGGGGTAATTTATTTGATGCAAGGGGTTGTGTTTGACAGCCTGAACTTGTCAGCCTTGAGTCACATAAGAGTAAGCCCAATGGAATATGTAATGCAAATGGTCAAATAATATAATGAAAAATACCCTTCTGAACTCTTTTCCATTAAATATGAAAATTAAAATGACTTAACAAAACACTTCTCTGTCCCTGTCTTTTAACAACAAACAAAAGCTCCAATGTGGAGTCTGAAATTGCTCATCAAGGGAAGAGGCCAGGCTAGGATTTAGTAAATGGCTTTTTTTGAATAAAGCAATTAGTTCTAAAGGGAACATGTCATCTTCTGTACATTGCTAAGGTAGAACAGTCATTGTGCTTTCTGGCACTCCATCAAACTGCTCCTTGTGCATAGTTATTGGACAAAGTGCATTTACACGTACTGTCGACGTCTGATGCCGGGAAGAGGTTTCTTAAATAACAAGACATAGACTATTATGTGCATTAGCTTTATTATTTTTTTTAAAGTGTCTTAGCCTTTGGGGACTGAAGGTACTTAATAATACGTTGCAATTACAGTGTGCCAATATGATGTCATCATATCTCAGGTGCTTGATAATCAAAGAAATACAGATTAACCCTTAGATGTCCATTGAATTTCTAGCAAACTGCTTTTGTGTCCAGAGCTTGCAATGTGTCTCCAGCTCAGCGAAGGACAGAACATGTCTGTTGTCTTGTTGTAGTACCAGAGACCATCCCAGAAAAAACTTGAGCTTAGTGTACATGAGAGATGAAGTCTTTGGTTTTTGGTAGGATGATTCATGTCTTCCTGTGCAGAGGTACTAGGTGTTTTGGAGATACAGAGTGTGATCGCACACATTGCACTTTGGAAAGCCTGTGCCTGGTGGCACTTGCATTAATATGAAGGGAAGGAAGGAAAGAGTATACCGGTCCTGTATCACACAAATCTTGAACCAAAGTATTACATTTCTGCAAGTTTTCAAAGGAAAGCATTGCCAGAAGTAGAAGAAACTGTATGAGGAACACTAGAGAGGGGAAGAGACTTGTACCGGGGTATCACCCACAGAGAAACTGAAATTGTCTTTTTTCTGTAGGAAAATTCTTCCTAGTGCTTCCAGAAAGATGAATGCTGCCTTGTAGCCTGCTCAGCCAGTGGTGAGCTAAGACTGAAATCCTTGACAAGGGGAGATTAAATGGGGAGTGATTTACTAGTGGTGTAGATGGGATCTGATCTAAAACCTCACATGGACTGAGTTGTTCAGTGTCTAGATCAGGACAATATGAAATGACTTCTGCATTGAGGGGGTTTTGTTTGTTTTCTCCTTCTAGTGTCCTTGATATTGAAAGAGCTCCTGGAATGGATATCAAGGAGCTGACCAGTTTAAGCATGGTAATTGCATCACCTTTAAGACATGGAGAATATCCGTTTTGTGTTGCTATCTGTTGGTTAACATGGTACAATCTGTCTGCTTTAATATGTTGTGTGTTTTTGTAACTGCTTTTGCATGCTGCTTGCAATGGAGTTATAGGGAGATGACTTCTACAATATCAGCACCTACAGAACTTTGTTTGCTTGTTTAATTCTGGGGAAAATAATAGTTGTGTTCTGCAGAGGAATCTTGGCTGGCATACTGTAATCTTTAGGGTGACTTCTCAGTGCGGTGAGAAATGGAGTGATATAATGGTGCAGTAGACAAGCTACAATTCCATGTCCAGGGCAGAAGCAGAATTGCTGTCATTTGAGACAAACTTTGCACCTACATCCAAGCCAGCTGTTGAATACAGGTGGGCCCAGCTTCCTGCATTCTCCCTATTCTACAGGCTATTCATCAGAAAGTGAAGCCAGTCTTTTACAGTGTATAACCTAAGAGCAGAGATGTTAGGAGCCAGTCTTTTCAGGAGCTTGCAAGTGCAGAGTTGATGCCTGCTGTGCAAAAGGTTGCCTCTCTCTAATTTTGGTCTTAGTTTTGTTTTCTTTCTTTGTACTTTGAAAAGTTTCAGTTAGAGTGGTTCTGTTGTTTTGGTGAGTGAGACTGGAAATTCTTTGCTAATTGCAAAAATAAACTTAATTGTTCTCTTCAAGTTCCATATTTTCAAGCAAGATCTTGGGCATTAGCGGACAGTTTTATGGGGTTCCCCATGATGATAAGGGGGTGCCTTGCATGACATGTCTACAGGAAGCCATGTATCACTATATTATACATCTCTCCAAAAAAAAAAAAAAGGAAAAGAACAGTTTTTATGTGTTCAGCATATGCCAACTAATTCTCCTGATATTTCTTTTGCTTAGATGAGAATATGTTGAGACTGAGCAAGTTGGTATTTGATGGTATTTCTTCCAGATGAAGGGGCTATTGAAAGGCCAGGCTCTAGGAAATGGGAAGTGTCAATCAGATAGATGTGTCTAGGATTTGGGAGATATTCGCAATTGCAACACTTGAGTTAGATTTCAGAGCATTGTTCCAATCTGCGGAAAATCTGTATCTTACTTGTAAAAAACCTGAATATAGGTTATACAGGTCTCACCTTTCTAATAGATGTGTTACCAAAAAGACCAACATTTTGTGATCATGCAATTTGAATCCATTGTGGATTCAAAAGCAGGCTCCCTTGGAGAACCTCAATGTCTGGTAGTCCTATGTAGACCACCCTTCCTTCTCATAAAAACCACATAGTTCTCTAGACAGGAAGTCCTTTGATGACAAGTCTGTAGTGTCCATTCTGCCTGTGGTGTGGGCAGAGATGGAGATTGCCTCTCTGTTTCTTGCTGTTTGAAATCTCAAGCTCCTCTATGAATTATTATTTTCTGTTTTATTTTGTTTGGGCTTTGCTGAGAGACCTCCTGGGAAACTGGCTCCTCTCTTTCTTCATTTGGATCTTTGATTCCTGGGAATATGTTTAGGCAGAGAGTCTGAAAAATGCCTTTTACTTAGTGATTAATTTAGTGCCCAGAAATGCAAGCCAATACCACAGGGGGCTACTGAACCATAGCACTTTATTTCTGGAACTGCATAAGGCAGCTCACAGCACATGGGAGATATTGCCACCTTGCTGATGTGGGACTTCAGGAAATTATGCAAATGCTTTCATGTTTGTGCAACCTGGAGCATTTGCTCTTCTGGATGGTGGTCACTCCAATGTGAAAATACAGAAGCGTGGTATGAAGCACACTTCTGTATGCCTCTGTGGTTTCTGCTAACACATGGTGGAGGAGAGTGAGGAGAAATGAATCCCCCCAGGCACCTGACAGGCAGTGCAATCGTGAGGTGTGTGTGGGAGCAATTCCTTCCTGACCCTGGTAAAGGCTGGCTCATGTCCTGGAGAGCAGGATTTAGATCTCTTTTATCTTTATTCTCTGAGCTACAGAGATTATTAATGGCTATAAAATGACCCAGCTGCAATGTTTGACTTGGTGACCTTCCGTAACTGTGAATTTTGCAGGCTGACTGTACAGAGGGAGTGGGGAAAGATTTTCCTTATTCCCCAGGAATGTGGGAATGTTTCATAGGGATGTCAGACTAGAAAAGGGACCTTGTTAGATTGTTTGCTGCATTTACCAAAACTGATCCAGGCAGCTGGACTATGTGATGCTTTCCAAGGAGTAAGGCAGAGGGAGGGGAAATGCTTTCTAAGGAATGGGTCAGAAGTGAGAGGAAGAGATCTCACCTTATTCAAGTGGAGGAGAGTATTTATCTTGCAGAACAAGGTCTCTGTTTATATGCGGCACTTCTGTACCAGTAGTTTCATTACATATTTAGAAGTGCTCAGATTATCTGTGTGTTCTTGCTGGCCTAGGAGATTTGGACAGTGAAACCCAAAGGTGAGGTGGTAGATGCCTCATCCCTGAGAAATTTCAAGGTCAGGTTGGATGCAGTTCTGAGCAATCTGATCTAGCTCTTTGCAAAGGAGTTGGACTAGATGATCTTTGAAGTTCCCCTCCATCCCCAACTACTCTGTGATGCCATGAGCATGAGCCCTCTGCGCCATCTCATAAACATAATGACAAGCATCTTTATGTTGTTTTGGATCTGTGTTTCAGGGGCTCATGCTGGGGAGTGAAAATTCCTTGGCCTCTCCGTTCAGCCTGTCCGTCAAAAACCCTATTAGTATGAGCTAAGTATTTTTGTGGCATAGATCCTGGACAGATGCCACAGAGTTGATTTTGTTTATCGTACACAAGTAAGCAGAGATGAGCTCTTCAACAGCTCCAAGCAGATTCATGAGCTGAGAGTAAAAGCTGTCCAAGTCATTCTCCATGACTTGGACATTCTTCAGTTGCATGAAGTCTGTTATAAGAGCTAAGAGTCCAGGGAGACACAGCACACTCAGACTGGAAACCCCATCTTATCCCATGCTGACCCGTTTTGAAAGAGTTAATTCTTCTTCTCTGACTTCACTTACGTGCTGGCTGTCAAGTTATAAGAGCAGCTTTTGACTGTTCCAATACTCCCATTTGCATCAGCAGGCAATCACCAGCCTAGCAAGAGTTAGTAATCTGACAAACAGCTCATGACATTATTCTTATTATTTATTTCTGGCAGAACAAATGCAGCAGCAACTTTCTTCCATGGCATCGGCTCCAAGTGTCTGTGCCATCCGATCAGCCAAAGCTCTTTTTGAAAAATTCAGCCACACTCCCCCACATCTTGCTAACTTTACAGTCCCCCGTGGCATCTGTGTGCAGTGAACTGAGCTGTTGAGATTAAATGCAATTTGCAATCAGGCTTCTGTTAACGTATAAATGTACCGGCTGCTCTCCTGCAGTATGGATTCTCATTCTGTCTAGCATATGGTAGCATTAAATCCAGCCTGGAGTGCCTCTCATTACCGCACTGCCAGTCCTTGTAGAATGGAGAACCCTGAAAAACAAGTGTAAGGGAAATATATTTCAGAAACTGGCTCTCCTCAAACAGAACTTGTTGGGAGCTATCAAAGGAAGATTGTACCTTAAAAACTAACCCTGACAGCCATCCAGGCAAGTACAGAAAGCTGACTTGAACACTGATGCAAAAGCCGTGTAGTTCGCAAAGCAGACATCACATGGGGAGAAAGGGACAAGAAGAATCAGACAAGAGCAAGTTCATTATTAACAAGTTTAAAAGCTTGAAGCAGCCTGTTCTTCTGCTACCAGTATGGGAGAGATTTTGATTCAGGAAGATAGCCTCAGGTATGAAGCTGACAGTTATGTAAAGACTTGATCTAAATGTAGATGAAACAAGAAATATATCCATCCATAGAGAAAACAAAAAGGCAAAATTTCAGCCTTCATCATTTCATTCCAGCTTCAGCTCATTGTAGAACACATAAAAGTAGCCCTGGAATGTCTTCAGTGTTAGCATATCTCCCATTGTCTTGTAAGGTAGTTTAATTTTAATTTTGCTATTTGAGTGTTATGAATAATTCAGAGTGTTTCCTCACTGTTGGCTCTGATGGATAGCCTTGGCTCTTCTTCCCTGAGGTGCTCAGAGCTCTGGTCTTAGTGAAAAAGATACAAGAGAACTGAGTTTGAGACAAGGAATCTATTGCTGCGGCTTGGCAGGGACATGGACATCCAAGTGATGAGCTTGCAGTGCTTATTCATAGCTCTCTTTGGTCAGTCCCACCCTGAGAACCACAAGCATCTGTTCTACTCATGCACACTCTTTTTGCTTCCTACTTGCAAGACCACTGATGTGAGCTTAGTATCCCAAGCCTTTGATGTGTAAGAATCCCAGAGTTAATGCTGTGGCCTAAGGTCAGAAGTAAAAGTTATTTGAACTTAACACCTGCTTTTTCTTAGATGCTTCCCTCACAATTTAAGAGTGGAAATTATTTCAACCTAGGTCTGTATCTGGCTGTCACGAAGAGCTGGAGACAGTACTGTCAGTAGCTTAGAGTGTGATTACAGCAGCCTCAGGTCCAGGGGTGTAGGAGGGGAATGTGACAGCAGATCAAAGGCTATTTTTCAATCCTTGGGAATTTAACCCTGGTATAGCTGTAGGTATGAGTGACTGTTCTATCTTATGGTGTTTCTTGGCAGTTTAAATAAGAATCGTCTGTTGGATAAAACTGCTTTTTGTATTTATTACACTTCTCTATGCTTCTTGATAGGGCTAAGACATAGCAAACTGTGTATTACCCTGCTTGAACTCTGGCTCTGTCATTGGTTCTCATATCTGCCGGACCACTTAGCAAATATTTTAGTGTCCTGACTCATAATGCTGGGGCAATCTTAGAAGGGAACAGCTACAGGCAGATTTGTGAGAAAAATAGAAACAAGCTGTTAGCCAGTGAAACTTTTTCTCAGAGAATATTTGTAGATAGGAGAAAGGCCTGGACCAAAGAGCAGATGAAGTAGATTTTGGACCTTCTTCAGTTCCAGATGGCCAGAACATTTCATGTGTGCTCCCATCAAGAAAACTCTTTACTTCACAAGTAGACAACCAGCCTCAACCCATCTTTGTCTTTCCATCTTTCCTTCAATTAAAAATGTCAGGATTGACCTATAGGGTCTTATTTTTGAACTTCATTTTACTGCAGTGGTTGCCTACTGTGGCTAGTGAAAATGAGGGCAAACTTTGTTGTGATAACTGACTGGACCAAGAGATGTCTCATCTCTCCCAGGAGGTAAATGATGCAAGCTTAATCCAGGAAAATCAAAAATCAAAAATCAGTTTAAGAAAGTATTGTAGCATAGGTTTAAGTTCTGAAAAATATGATGGAATTTAATAACAACATGTTTTTACAGGCTCATGTGAATCTGGGTAGAAAAAGGGTATTTTCAAGAAACTTCCTAAGTCAGTCTCTTAAACTCTTTTAATGAGAGCCTGGATGATGGTTTTTTTTCTTGACTCTGAGTGGTTAGTTTGTCCTCAGTAGCAGGAGGACAAGCAGCCCTTGCATGTCATGTTTATCCTAAATGTGACAACAGACAGTTCTGAACTGTGCAGCACCCTTCAACTCCTCCACAAGGCAGACTCACTTAGTTGTCTCAGTGATATCCAACTGGGCTTCATCCCAATTATTTGTTTTTCTGGTAATCATCCATATTTCCATGTAAGAAAAAAAAAAAAGCATTGGAATAACTGTGGTTTTGCAAAGTAAATAACAAATTCGCTGCATCTGGAAAGGGAATAAGGGAGGATTCTTTTTTGAGGAGGCATTTTCATTGTTTTTAGCCCAAATCCTCAGGATCCATCAGGAGTCCTTAAGCTGTGCTGCACTCCCTTCTACTCCTGTGCTTTGGTGCCCCTTTACAAGGGCAGAAAAAGCCTGTAAGTTTCTAACAAGGTTTTGGTGGCACTGTGCACTGGGGAAATACCTACAGCTCTCAGTCCTAAAATGCTTGTGGATTCGGTCTGGCAGAGTTCATTTGAGATGACTTGGATCCCTGTCCTAAATACTGTCCCTAAAAATGAGAGGTCTGGTTTGTAGAAGTGTAGACTTCTTATGATGTATGATGGAGACCTCTTCTGTCCTGTCACTGCTGCTCATCTTGGTGATCTTAGCACTTCTGATGGCCAAAAGCATTTGGGCTTTGCATGCCTTTGCTGAAAGTGACCCCTACTTAAGTGGCCCTCTTTACAGGAGGAGGTTGTTGAGCAGGAATGCTATATAAATGGATTGTGACTGTTAATTGTGATCTGTTTTTCACTTGGATTTTATTCTTACCCATTATTGCAGCTTTGAGTGTCCTATTTCAAAAGGAAGAAAGAGATCTGCAGTATACACAATAGAGACAGATTAAAATTCTTTTAGTTTCTGCAAACTGTAATGAACTAACGAGATATTGGTGTGGGAGAAGCAGTATTAAGGATGAAGCTGAACAGGTGTTGCACCTTGGGCATTTAGAGTGATGGTGAAATAAAATGGAGAAAGTTGAAGACATATTTTTAGAGACATGTCATAGGTAGTGGTGTTACCATGGTGTTAAGTACAGAAAAGGGCTATCTCTTATTTGTAATGAACTAAAAGGAATAGTTGTGACCCAAAGGCCACTGGAATCAGAAAACAGTGTTTATTGATATCAAATGGTTTTTATTGATATTTCTTCATCTCAAACAGAGGACAAAGTAATTTACAATCCCTTAGAAACCCACTTAAGGAGAAAGGAGGTGTGACTATGCTTGGCTGTGTTATTCTCGGGGCAGATATCAACGTTTTTGGGAACTTAGCAGCAAGTGAAACCATTGTTCTCTGATGGGACTTCAGAAGAACTGTCAGGCTATAAAATATGTATCGTTGACCTTTACCTCATGGTCGGTTGAGTTCCTCTTGGAACTCCCCTTGGAAATAAAACTTGGGATAAAACAAACCAATTCAGTGGAGATGTTTACTAGTTCATAGCACATGAAATGCTCTAATCACACGCATTTCTTGAATGGCCAAAAATAAGAACTTCTCACTTCTGTTAACATAGTCTGTTTACAGAATAATGAAAGGAAGGATGTCTCCATAGTAACCTGTAAAGCAAGTAAGTCTACATCTTCCACTCTGATACAATCTTCAGTAAACAGACTGTGCATCTGTTTTTTAAAAAAAAGAAAATGAGACAAACCACCTTTTTTGACTGTGACTTCCATTACTACTAAAGAGCTGCTGGGTTCAAGATCTGTCCCTCTGCTTTCCCTTATTTTTTATGTTTGAAATTATCAGAGAAAGTCAATAAATTTGAACAAATGTGAATTGCTGTTACATCAAGTTGTCTCTACTTGAAGGGCTCTTCTGTAGGTGAAGAGACAGGGAACTGTGAATAGTCTTCAAACTCACAAACAGATACTGCAAAGAGAAAACACACACTTTGCCTGTAGATAGGGCTAAAAGTCTTGGTCTTACTTTGAAGCACAAAATGTGATCAAGCCTAGACATGAGACAGTATTTTCTGATAGTTAAGAGGAGTTAATCTTTAATCAGTTTCTGATCAAGGTTATACAGTTTTCCTTGTGAAAAAACCAAACAAACCAAACCTACACTCCCTTTACCCCCACTCCAAAAGAAAGCCCAAATCCAACATCCAAAATAACCCAGACCAGGAATTGTTTAAGGGGCGATGATCATGTTTTAGGCCATTGAGGATTATGTTGGTGACTGTGTACCTATTCACTACAGCATTTTATGATCCATTATGTTTCCTAGGAGTTTCTTCTAGGACGAGCAGAGTTTTGGGGGTTTGTTTGTTTTGTTTTGTGTTTTGCGGTTTTTTTTCCTGGGAAGAGAATATGAAAGCTGCTAGCAATTTTCTGTCTGGTGACACCTCTGGCAGCTGTGTGTGAAGCTCTCCTGTTGCAAGTGCAGATACTATATGAGAGATGTGAAGTTCATCTCACAAAAATAAGGATGGTTGAAGGACAGACTTTAACCTTGACACCTCCTTTCCCTAAAGGATTCTGTTTCACTTGAGGCTAGAGATGCAGACTAAACCATGATGCCTGGAGGAAGGCTGTATAAAAACTGGCATCTGAATTGTTCAGAGGATGGAGTGACACAAGCACCATACTGTGGAGACAGGATGAAAGGTAGGAACCGAGCTGATGACTGACCAACAGGATGTCCCAGTCCATTCCTTGTACTGGTGACTTTTTTTTTTTTTTTTTAGCATGCTAATACCAAACCCTGAACTTGTCTTTGTTGCTCTGCAGAGATTACTTGTAGGAAATCCAGAATCCAGTCATTTTTCAAGCTTGAGAGGCCTGAGGAAGGGTAACCCTAGGATTCCAGAGGGAACAGATATCTGGGACACCATGTTGCAGCTGTGCTGGTCTGATTGCCCATTGGTATTTCCTAAGCTGGCAGAGGGAAATGGAAATTTCAAAATGTTGGAAACTAATTCTAGTTACTTTTTTCTCTGACTTCAGAAAAAGCTTTATTCTGGTGAGAGCTGACAGATGATGTAAAGGACAAACATTTGTGGATCGTGAGCATGATTCCCGATCTTTGAGAGCAGGAGGGAATCTGGGCAGCACCCTTCTTCTCCTTCCTTGTGCTTTCCATTTTGTTTTGTTTTGTTTTCAACCCCCTTCCACTGATAATGCCTGCATTAATTTCTGCTGCTCCAAATATCTTCTATTGCCAACGATAATCCTGCATCAGTCAATAACAATCAGTCCTTCCTAGCTGCTGTCATCTGTTTTCTCAATATGGGTTGTTTTAAAAAAACATCTCAATTAGTGGCAAAGCTCTTCCAGGGTGTGGCAGGTCTGAAACTGAATGGGGGCAGCAGAGCCAGCGGGACAGGGATTGGGAGATGCTCATGAGAAGCACCTCCTGCCTTCCCTGTCCCGTCCCTGGGAGTCTGAAGAGCTTCTCCCACGGGTACCAGAGCGACTCCGGCAGATGCTCTCCCGGGCCCAGACGGCCTCTATAGGCGACCATCTGCTGCCACCTCCCGTCCGAGCAGGCGATGGCATGCGGGGGGGGCGGTGCTGCCTAGTGACACGGCTAAGCCAGAGGAGCCAAGATGAGAGGGTGGGAAACCACCTCCGGCCTCCAGGTGGGAAATCGCCACCGTCTTGAGGTTTTGACAGTGGCGTCTGTGTGTGCTGGGGCTGCCAGACATCTTGGGTAATGTTGCCAGGTGTCTCGTTGCATTTTTTTTTCTGTCCATGCCATGCAATGGGCTCATTTCCTTTTGCACTTGGTTCTTTTGGGGTTTCTTGGCCACTCAGGTAGCTTAGACAAAGGGAGACTGGGACCGACATCTTGGAGGCCCTTGGCCAGCAGCAATGGCAGGAGGCCGCAAGCTGGTTTCTTCTCTCCATCCCTGCATTTTCATGGCCTCTCCCAGCTCCACTGGCCTTCCTCAGCTGGGGCCTGAGAAGGGTGTGCCATGGTGGCCACACCAGAGATGTTTGCTGGCAGACAGGCCCTGGCTGGGGTGGCCATCCCGCTGCTGGCCAGCCCATAGTGACTTGCTAGTACTGGTGACTAGTAGTTGCTTTTTAATTTGGAGCCCTGTGCCTCTTTTTCTGTTTTTAGGGAAGGGCAAGGGCTACTCTGTCCTTGCTTGCTTTTACTTCTTTGGCTTGTTCTCTAATAGCTATTGCAGCTTCCTTGCTGCCTGCGGTGACTACAAATTTGAGCTGAATTAATCCCAGACAGAAGCTCTGTCCGAGGCAAACTTTCCTTCCAAAATCTTCAGCCTGAAAAGACATGAAAGCAAGACAGGCTTGCTACCTACCTTCTTCATGTCTGCTTCACCCCTGCTCTCCTGGGCAAAGGTTTCTTCTCTCCCTTCAAGCAGGACTGAGAGGCCCTTGGTGCTCTGCTGGGCACTGACCGGGCAGAGATGGAAGGACGAGTGTGTCTGCCAGACCTCAGAGAGCAGACAAACAGAGCAGCAGCGTGGCTGGCGCTGACAGGTTTTGCTTGCCGGCCTGGAACCAGCCCTTGGTTGCAGCAGAGGTGTTGCTGTTCATTCCCCAGCTGGCCCAAGATACTGGCCCTGCTCAGACCCTCAGCCTGCCCTCGTGCAACCCTGTGCTGGCCATGTCTCACCCCATTCGGTTATCCCTCTACAAGTCTCTTAGAAGCATCAAGATTTCAGCTTTGGTTTCTCCCTGTTTCCTTTCCCAAGGATTCTTATTTCATGGCATCCTGCCCTTTTGTGCTGAGGTTTGTTTTTGTGCTGCTTGGCTGAGGTCAGCATCTGCTCCCACAGTCCATACCCAATCAAACTTTCTGATACCAGATAACACAGTTGCAGGCCCCAGACCCTCTCTGATAAGAGCTGGGTGATAGATCCCAAAGCAGTCACTCCTCTAAACCAAACACAAGGAAACCGGCTGCCTTTCTCTTCATCTCCAGTCTATGCATGCAGCTATTCCTCATAAAGAAAATGGTGCAGCTGCCCTGTAATAGGGACCACAGCAGGAGCCAGCTCCTCCGAGGATCCTTGTGGTTGGTCTTCCTGGAAAATAATTTTCTCTGAAATTGGATGGTGCTTCTTCCTTTACCTGAGACTAAAAGAATGGTCTCTCTAGCCCAAGCTTGCAACAAGTCCTCTAAGCTTTTTTTCTTACAGGAATTTTTTTCCCCTGTTCTCGCTGTGGAGTTCCCTGTGTTGCCACATTTCAAAAGAGGCTAAAGAGCTACAGCAAAAAGCCCAGAAAGCCCCTGCATCCCCATACATGGTGCTGTGCCATGCAACAAGCTTTTTCTTTGGAATTCATAGATAATTGCTAGTCCTGTCAAGGGCCAGTCATTTTAGTAGAGTAAAAATCACTATGGTTTTATTTCAAGCTTGAGAAACCACTTTGTCAGGCTGGGCAAATTTTACTAAGCCAGTATATGGGCTGTGGGCACAGCTAGAGCTAAACAGAAAGAGCCCAGTTCCACAAATACTAGATTTTCTCTTACTTGGTTAGAAACAGGGAAACTAAGTAAACAAGAGAAGGAAGGGCTGTAAAGTGGGGAGAAAGAAAAGGGAGAAAACTTCCTCCTTTCTTACAGAACTGTTTTTACCCCCTCCTTCCAGAGGGAGGTTTTCTGCCATATGGAGTTTCAAATGTTTGTTTGCTCTGTTTACTTGGTTATTTACTGCTCTGAGAGTCTGTGCTCCCATTGTTGGCATGCTCCATCTTTCAGGCAGCATGACAGAGTGCAAGATTGTTTACCTATTTCTACTAGCACTTATTTAGCAGGGCGGTTGGTTTCTGATTCAGGTTTTGCCAGGAATTCTTAGCCTCAGAAAATGTAGCAGGAGCATAGTGGAGGTGGGATCCTTAAGGGAGAATTTCTTTTTCCTCTTCTAGGCAGTAACAACTTCTGTTATGTGCTTTGCTATCAGTGGTGTACTTGACTTACAGAAGATGGAAAAATTCTTTTTTTGCTGAGTTTCTCCAGGTAGATACATAAAGGACTTTGCAGAGGCAAGGATGGAGAAAGAAGGGAAGTCACAAGTACGTGCCATGCAGAGCATCTCCTGGAAGAAGTCAGCCAAAAATTTTCCGTGTCCCTGTTCTGTAGACATAAACTGTCCGCATGCATCTTCTCCACCAGCTCTTCTCTCTTGACCTGGCCAAAGTAAAGGCAGGCTGTGTGCTGTCTCAGGGCCAGTTCCACAGCTGCTTGTCCTAGAAGGCATGGTGAGTCAAAGGATGAGCCTGATCTTTGGCTCTGGCCTATCCAGACTGGAAACTTGCATTCTAGATGAGCTGACTATTGTTCTCAATGTTCGCTGCCTTTGAGTTTCATGCTCCTTTTACAACCTTTCTTTCTGTAGGACTGCAATCACCTCTCAAGGGCCATGAATTGAATGCATCTTTTCCTTCATCTTCCTATATTCAGTGTTGGGAAGGACCACTGTGGCAGCTGGAACTTGTTATGGTGCACCTGTAGACTAAAGATTCTCTGAGCCATTAACCCAACACTAGCAAATCTGTTCTGGGCTGTGAGAGACTCCAGGTGCCCTGAGGTATCTGGGCTTTAAAACTAAATAGTTGTGCTTCATAATGAGGGTCTGTTTAACTACTTCTGGAATTTACTGCAGCATTTTGATATGTCTTTATCGCTTAATCCTGAGACCCTACTCTTTCTTCAGAATGACCTGTTTCCAATTGTTTTCTTCATTTTTGCAGGATACAGAGAATGAATGTAACTTTATTTTATTAAAACCAGAAGGGATGCTGTTAGACATTTTGCCTAATATCTTTAATATTGCTACTGATGTGGTTCAGTTCTTGGTCTCCATAATGGGTCAACAATTTGCTTCTGATCCAGGACTTTTCCAGGCAGTTATCTGAGTAGTATCTGAGTATTTCTATATACTTCTGGTTTACCATTTAAGGGTTCTAAACCCCAGACTTTTCTTGACAGTCTTTCAAGGAGGCAATGACTGCTTGCTATGTGCTGAAAATTGTCCTTTATATTTGATATTAACTAATAGGGGTGAAATTGTTCTTGGCTCTTGATACTCTGAAGTGTTCCCCATTGGGGACTGGATTCCTTCCCAGCAAGTGGCAGCAGCCACCAGCAAAGGTGAGTTTGACATTGCTGCAAACTCCCTGCAGCAATGCATGCATCTGTGCCAGCACTGACTCCCTGTTTTGGATTATTTATTGAATGTGAGCTCACTGAGCACACTGAGCACAGCAAGTTTTCCTCAGTACCCAAAAGAACCCCAGAAATGTGCTGGAGGACAAGATCTTGAGGTGAAATTATTTCAGGTTGCATAGGTTTCAGGCTGCTACCTCTAGCTTCTCTCAGCTATTCAATTCCAAGCAAGGGGTAACTTCTCTTTTTCTATAAGGGCTGGGTCCATTAACAGGGGCACAGATTATTGCAGTTTATAGTATAGAAAGAAGGGACGGAGGATTCTGGGATACTTTCCCCCTCACTTTTCTTATCTGCAAATTGTGTGTGACAATATTTTTCCTTCTTCAGAGGGACATTTGCAAACTAATGGACAGAAAGTGCTCAGAAACTTCCCACCTTGGCAGTTGGAGCATGATGGCAATCTGCCCAATAGCTTTTAGATGTGCCTTGCCTAAGATATGGTGGGCAATAAATGGTATAAACACACCATCTCTAATGTTCTGGCTGTTCCCTAGGTGCTGTTTGGTCTTGTGTATCTTCAGGGACTGCTCATATTTTACTATGTGTTGGGAGCCTTCTTCTCCCTTTCTAGATTTCACAGAAGCCACCTGCAGATCTGCCTTTTTAGCCAGCTGAGAAGGTTTCTGTTTTCCTCTATCACTATCAGCTCAAATGAAGTTTGGCTAATGGGCCATCATGGTGCCTACAGGCTTCAGACCAGCATGCTTCTGAAAGCACCAGACTGTAGGACAGTCTCTGCTACCTCCAGCCTCTTGCATGAATCAGAAATGTTGACAATTTTATAGCATTGCAGTTATGCTCTCTGCCAGCTCTGGAGGTTCAGAACTAACCTGCTGTCATGACAGTAAGGCATTTCTCTGGATATTTATTCAGTGAGACTCGAGTAGAACACAACCCTGAAGGTTTTTAGCAGTATTAATGCACCCTCATTGCTAGTCTATGAGAAACCTGCCACACTGTCTCTTCTTTGATATCTTCCCTGGATTTGTGCTGCTGCAAGGCTTCTCTGATCTCTACCACTAAATGACACAATGAAGAAGAGAAATGTAGAAGTGAACTTAGCAGAGAAGGGTCTTTATGTATTAAATCTGGAGTGATCTCTGGGAAAGGAATTACTTGGATCTCTGATGCTGCAAAAGGCCAGGCAACTGGGGCATAGGGGAGAAATACAATTGTTCAAATAGTGGTTACAGTTGGAGAAAAATGTTAGTGTCAATCTCAGGTAAATTGGAAAATATTCAATGGCCTTTGTTTTGCTTAATTTTGAGATTAGAAGTTCCCTAGGGTTCTGTGAAAAGAACACAACACTGACAGCTCCTTTGAAACGGGAGGAACCAAGCTACAAAGCATAACATTTGTGGAGGGTATGTGACCTCTTTGTTAGATGGATGGGGCAGTAGGGAAGAGGACCTCTTGGAAGAAGGGATCTGGCTGCCATTTTCAGGACAGCACTGCAGATATCTTATGAAGATAGAAATATTTTTTTAACCCTTTTGGCCTGCATGTCAGTTCTGCTGATTGAAAAAACACTTCTATTTATTAAAGAGCAATCTCTTCCTCCTAGCGATTTGAGTGGCAGAATCAGAAAAGTAGGTTTCAACCCTCTTTTTTTTTTCCTTCCCCCCTTTGGAACCACTAAAGATAGAAACTCTCTCTTTTAGTTTGATCAACTCCATAATTCATGCCATGAAAACCTGCATTGTTCCCTTCCACCAAAAGCTGGGACCTCTAGGAAGGTGCACAGTCTTGAGCTGCAAACATTCTGGGGAACATCCATGACTTCACCTGTGTTGCATCTTCCCACTGAACCCCAAGTTAAAGGTTTTGTTTTTCTTATGAATTTGATGAGCTGGCTCAGGCTCCTAGCTCTCACTTTTTGCTCTGCATTTTACCTGTGACTTTAAGTGCACCCTAAGATCAAAATTTTTCTTGCTGGGAGAACCAGGCAGTATCTGTAGGCTTCATGAAGCTGTCCATTGACCTTCTGGCTTTGCTCCTGTGGTGCTTGGTAGGCTCTGGAAATACTCATTATCAGTGTTGTATAATGATCACAGTACACTCCAAGAGTTGGCAATGCATTGTAAAAAGGCCAAAAGCCAACACCAATGCGTACTGGCCCCTTCTATCCAACAATAATGTAACCACTGTGAAAACTTAAACCTCATACTGACTGCTTATCATTGTTGCTTTCTCCTGTGTCAACATTCGGTTCTTTTGGTTTAGGTTCTCTGCAGATTGAAGTCTGCATTAAATATAGAAAATTCTGGGGTGGAAAAAATTGCAGACTGGGCATTGTGTTTATCATCTTAGACTGTGTATGTTTTTGCGTTATTGTAGAGTAGTATCACTCCTTTAGGAGCTCTTCTGAACTGATTTCCTAATGGAAATGACCCATCATTTACAGGCAAGAAAAGCATGTTTGGAAACTTCAGTTTCTGTTTCAACACTGCAACGTGCAGGCCCTGAGCTCACAGCTTTCATAAGCTTTCTTCTTATGGTAATCCTGAGTAGATGGGCTGCTTGGGAAGTCTAGGTGATCCACAGCAATGCTGAGGAAAGGTGTCCCTACCCCCCAGTAACACAGAGAGAATTGTTCCTGGCTAAATGCAAGTTGAGAACTCCTATTTCTTGTTTTGCACAAACATTTGTGTTTTATGAGACTTATGAAGGTGGTATGGTTAAATTAGTATTTAAGTTTTCCTGATTGCTTTCTCCTGCCTAAATTAGGTCTAAATTGGTTTACATTTTGGCCTTGTGTCACCAGAGTTGCCAAAAATGGCATGCAGGTTTGCATGATACTCTAGACAATCTTCCAGATGTTCAGGTCTTAGAACCTTCTACTTCTGTTGCTCAATTCTTTTACAGACATATTGAACTACCTTAGCTGGAGCATTCAACCTTTCTGAACTTGGAGATCAGCACTAAACACTCATGGACTGAGTGGCATGGGATAATGTAGAGATTCAGATAATAATTGTAGTGTAAGAGTTTTTTAGAGGCATAAGAGTGTTAGGTAATAGTTGCAGAAAACTTTGAGGTCTTGGGATAGATGCTGCTACCAAAGGGTGAAGTTATATTCACATGTTCTGTCATGTCTGTGTTGTTTACAAATAGAATAGAATGATGTTTTGAAGGTCAGAGACCTTGAGAACAATAGTGGGTTTGAAGCACTCAATTATTTTTACCAAGTTCAGATGCCTGGCATACACTAGCCTTTCATTTATATAAAGGATCTGATCAAATATTTTGGTTGTTTTTCTTGTTTTTAGGCTATTGAAATGTTAGATGGTAAAAACAAGCAAGAGTTCCAGATGGGGCAACTGGAAGAGAAACATGACAAAGAAGGTAATGGAAAAGCTTCAGATTCTTGATCGACTGGGGGCCCTGTGCCCTCACCTGTGGTTCCCAACCCTCTCTCTGTGCAAGCCCTTGTTGTAAAGCAGCATCTCTTGAAGAAGTTCTTTATCTCCAGGATAAGGAAAGGCAGTAACAATTTATTCTCATTGTCTATTAGTTTGTCCATGCTGGCAATTGTTTGAAGCATGGAGTTGCATCAGGGGTACTTAGCTTCTATGCAGCCAAGAAAATCGTAAGCACTGTTTTAATGACCCCAAATTTTAATTGGCGTTTCATGACTTACATTATCAGGGCAAAGAAGTGCCCAGTAGTTTGATCTCATTCACTGGTACTCATCTGCACCAGCAGATGAATCTCTGACTCCATGACTCCAAGTGGGGATACAAGCTATATCCATATTCAAGTAATAGTGGAATACAAGGAATATAATAAATGCTGTAAAATTTCTGGTCATTGATGGAGAAGTAAAAGCTGGTGAAAAGGGATCTAACTGATCAGGCAGCTCATTTAATAAAAAAAAAAAAAAAAGGCCTAAATTCCTGTAGTCTGTGGCCAACTTTCCTGAAGACAAAGGGAGGTATAATTTGTTCTGGCAAAGCTTGCTCTGACTTAAAATCAGAGTAAACAGTTGGCACAAACTGCAGCTTTTGTTTACACTTGAAGCTGTGCTTGTCACTGAGGGCTGGAGTTGCAGCAAATTCCCAATGTATGTTGCTGGTGGTTTGTACCCTAGTGCTTCAGAAGCACAGCACAGTAGCAGGGATGGAAATCACCTTGCAGTAACCAACTGCAACCTTCTTTGGTGGTAAATGTTATATGGGAATGTACAAGGATGGTATTAGAATGTGTTTGGTGGATCACTGCCATTTGTTATGTCAATCATTTATTGCAAAGGCTCAACTCTAAGATCTCAAAAATCTTGCTACCTTTACTAAGACAGAAGTTGCTTGGCACCTTGCAAGGCTGTGTCCTGAGTTTCTGTTCCAATCTAAGGGCTGAGCAGAGAGACTTTCTGGAAGGAAAAATGTAGTATTGAAAGTTTCTGATCTGTGGTATGTTGTGAATACAGTCTTTAGTTCTGTCTTGGAGACTGCTGTTCCAAAACATCACCTCAGGAGAGTCATGCTCATCAGCAAAGATATTTATAAGCTGCCATCAGCTGCTGCCCATGAGCTATTGTACTCAAAAGACAAACAGGGGTTGGAAATAATTATCCCTGAATTTGACAGTTAAGAACATGTGATGTATGGAGGAATAGAGCTAAACCCATGGGATCATTACCGTCTAATTAATGGCTCTTTGTTGCTGTGCCATAGCCTCCTCTGTGCTGTGAGTAGCAGCAACACACTAATGGGCAAGTTCCTTGAGCTGAAGTTTGGATCTTACCAATTCAGGCTTGCTGCATAATTCCCAAAAAACTACTCTGGAGGTTTCAGACACATAATACTTTGTCTGCATGAGTTATATTACATTAATAGGTGAAATCAAATATATAAGCACTTTTGTAACTGAGCCTTCATTTTAGAGGTTAATATTCAGCTGATAAAACCCCCAAGTGTAATGAATAAGTGAGAAAGTCATTATTTATTAGCTTTGAATTTACTGCTGGGAGGCAGATCAGAGATGCTCTGGGGGATAAAGGTGTAGACAGTTACTTTCAGAACTGAATCTAGTTCTTGCTAGTGGAAAAAAATAGCTGGCTTTGTTAATTACAGTCCTTTCTAATCCCTTTGCTTTGCATTCCTCTGTGAAAAGCAGCTTTATCTCCTCTGAACAAAAATGATCAATATAGTCAAATCAAAGCTGAGCAGGTGGAATGTTAGGGAGGCTGAAGTGATCTAAAATGCTCCAGGTTTTGTCTTGCTACTGACATGAGAAAACGATCAAATTTAAGTTTGTGAGCTTTCTAGACAGAGGAACATATGTCATTGATGACAGAGCAAGTCTGTCATCAAATGTACAGGGAAAACTTGTCAAGCTTTTGGATTGTAACTGAGAGGTCATGAAGGTACATGTGGGGCCTGACTGTGGTGATGATGTGGTTGATAGGAGGGCTGAGAGAGGTGCAGCACAGTGGTGCATATGAGGTATGTCAACAGAGGGCAAATACCCTAGTAGTTGTGTTTATAGTAGCTTTGATGCTAACATCCCTTCACATGGAGCTGGTGTTTGGCCTAGATCACCTAGAGGTGTGTAAATATATTTCTAATAGCATTCTTTCTGAAATGATTGCTAGATAAGTCAATTATTTCACTCTTCCTATTAGTTACTTCAGTTAAGGGCTCAGAGTAAAGATCATCAAAGCAGGTGACGCAATGGAATGCTGAGATGCACAATGCAGTATAACACCAACTGTTTGTGAAACTCTTTTAAGATGAGTGATATGTAATGTTTGATTATATTTTACAAAGTGTCATCAGGAGGCCTTTTGATGGGAATTCAGGGTATCTGGCTCTCTTGCTTGGTTTTTCATTGCCCAGCTGAGCAAGTTAATTCCTCTTTCTGTGCCATAGTTATTCCACTATTAAAATGCAGATAATCGCCCATACAACTCAGATAATTACACTGTCCTTTTTGAGAAGTGCTTGGAGACCTACTGATTACAAGTTCTGGATGCATTTTGAAAATTATTACTTTTTTTTTTGTTTAGATGAGATTATAATAACAGACACGTCAGTGAATCTGTGATTTTTCTCAGAGCTGGCAAGGGGAGATGGGAATTTGAATCATTATTGATTTCACTTTAAAGGTCTCTGTAGCAATTTCTTTAAAGGAAACAGTGGAGGTTGATGCCAGAGCTCTTTTTTTTGCTGAAGCTTGGTGCTTCTCTGCAGTGCCTATTTCTAGTTAAGAAAATCCTAGCAGTTGGCAAATGCCATCTCTTCAGTCTAATAGGCAGCACATCACTCTTGTCTGGGAGTGTACATGTTCTGTACTTAAGAATGTTTGCAGGTGTCACCCTGGATGTAGTGGGAGACAAGAATAACAACTATTGCTATTCCTGACAATTCTGAGGTCTCACAAAGCCATTTAAAAAGTGATAAAGTAGATACTGGCAGGATAAGTTTTAGGTTGTCTGGAAAGCCATCTTCTGCTAAACAGCTCAAGACTACATCCATGAACTGTTATCTGTTGATAGAAGGCCTTTTTTCCAAGTCTTAAATACTGCTTCCCCTCCTTGATACTTTCTGAAAGACCCGTCATGGTTTTTATTTGCCATCCTAGAGGGGAGTAGAAAAGAAGGCCCTATCTGATCTTGAGTTAGTGAAGTTCAGCGTGGCTGAAAGGAAGGTAGCCATTAATATGAGTAAGAGAACAGATAGCTGCTAGAGGAACCAGCATCACTGGTAGAGAACTGGTACTGACATGCCCTCTCACTCTCATTCCTCAATGTGCCCGAAGAGATTGTTGAAAGGAGGAGATACCTTAGGTTAAAGTTACTTCAAGACACCCATATCCATAATGGTGTTGTGGTAGCAGCTGCCTCTTACTGTTCTCCAGAATTAGATCTGAACTCGGAACCAACCCACTTCACAGCTGACTAGGGCTCAGGCCAAATCCATAATGAAAAATCACTTTCAGGTTTTGCAGGAAGTGATACTTCATACAAGATGCATCAAATTATTTTAGTGGAGCGGGTGAAGGCAGAGAAGAGTGGAGGAGATTGAGAAAATGGTTTTCCCACCTGTAAAGGCTGGTCCTCCTTAAAAGCCTTAAGATGTTCTAACACAGCAGACAGCAATTACTATGTGGCCGGAAAGCTTTCTTCCCAGATTGTCACCGAAATATCTTCTTGTTGCTAAATCCCAGGTTGAAGGTGCCAGTTCTGCTTTCTGTGAGGTCTTGCTGCAAGAGACCAAAACTGATGCTGCATTTTGTAGTAATGGCTGATGTTCTCACAAGCCCTGAGTTCAGTTCAGCAGAAGTAGTGATTTGCTTAAAGCTTGAAATTATTTGATGGGCATTCCCTTTAAAGAGTAGCTGTCATCTATTAAGTCCTGATACCTTAATTTCTGCCTGTAAACACAAGTTTTTTATAAGATGTCTGGTGGCTACCAAATACAGGTAGTGTCCATGCAGATTTCACTGAGACACAGGAGCTTTTGAGATTTCTCTTTGACAAATACATAAGAATCAGTCTATGTAAAAATAGCAGCTTGTAGCACACAAGTCCATGGATAAACAAGTTTCTTTTGATCTTTCAACATTTTCTCTCTTTCCCAAGACATCAAAATTGAAGTATTTTTCTTCTTTAGAGAGTGAACGCTGCAATCAACATACTGAATGTTTGAGAGTAGCTTCACTAAAGGACAACACTTAAATAATCTGCTAGCTGTAAAATCAAGCTAGTTTGACACTGAAGCTTCTAAGTGGTCACAGAAAATATTTTCTAGAACTCTAGCTAACTATTTATGTTTGTCTGTGAACATCCATCTGAGATAGTCCCAAGTGCTTCCCCGATCTTGCATGGAGCATAGTGTTCAGGTACTGTGGTCCCAGTTTTATAGAGTGTCACTGTTCAGGCACAAAAGTCTCATTGAAAGTCCACTTCAAATGTGAATATACTTCACATTTGAAAATAATAATGCTGCTAGCCAAGGCTCCTTAGTCATATTGACACTGTCATGGTTGTTCATACCAAGTGCCTTTCATTGCTGGCTTGGAGCTCTTTACACTACAAGCCAGCTTAGTTAATGGGTGAGAGTATTAGTTACCCCAAATCATCTGGAAAAGCTGCCGGCTCTTATTTCTGAAATGGAACTGAATATGCTCAGTCTCTACATGATGGGAACGAAGAATCATTCTGTCAATTCTCTTGCTTGCTGATGCCAGGGTCATAGAAGTAGGTCACACCTTTCTGGTTTTGAGATGGAGTAATACTCATTTTAGACCAATTTGCTCTGAGCACGGGGCTCATCTGCTGGGTTGAACAAGGGCATTGTTGCTTTCTCTAGTGCATTGTTCTGCTCTTCCTCTAATTAGCTCCAAATGTTTCTTATGGTTGGAACACAGTGGTAATGATGAATAATGGGCTCTCTTCTCTTAACCCTTTGACCCCTAATTTGGCTGTGCGCTCCCACCTAGAGGCTTTCACTTCCCTACATTTACCATCTCTGTGTCAGTCTGACGGCTGCTTGTATCAGACTTGCAGTCCCATAACCTCACCTCTTCTGTTCTGCAAATTGAGAAGGAGAGTTTGGGAGCATGGTCTGGGGTCCAGCATTTACTTTTAAGGTGTGTGAATGCTCACAAAGATGCATCCCATGTGCCATTGACCCTGCAAAGGGGGAGAGCTGTTGTTGCTCCAGGCCTTCTGCCTTGGAAATTACCCAGAAAAAACAGTGTGACTTGATGATTTGTAGAACTGCTATAGCTACATACCAGAAGAAAAGTATTGCAGACTGATCCTAAGAAATGGGGCTCAGTTGCTGATTACTCTGGTTAAATGTGGTTTCTTTCTTGGGGTAGGCTGCAGATATTAGAGAAATCACATGTAAGCAGACATGTGAAAGCCCAGTCCTGAAGAAAACAGGAGCTGACACCTCTAGGGGCCTTACACAGCACCCCAGTGTTAGGAGGAGGAAGGAGAGGTGGAGTCTTGCTGCAGATGAGCTGTGGGGGGAACGCTCAGAGTAGGTTGGACCCCAGGGCATTAGTCTGTCCTGCAAAACAGTACAATGTCCAAATGTATTCTGATCTCCTCTTGCTTTAATTTGTTGGTGTTTTTTCTAATTCAGAAAATGGAGCCATCAGCCTGGCAAGCTGAGCTGCCCCTCACTGCTGCTGCCAGGCTTTTGGAGGTCTGGCAGCTGCAGTCACCTGGGCCAGTGCTCCCACTTCAGCACATGTGGCTATCATCCCCCACCATGTCTTTTGTACCTGTGCTGTTTCCCAGTTCACTGCATTCAATGACAGAATGTTCTAGCCTCAACAAAACACTCAGAAGAATCTGCAAGCCTTTCCTCCACAGAGGAGTGTGAGCCCCAAGTGCTGTGTGCTTCTGCTGCTCTCTGCCTGCTCTCTACCTGTCTTATTCCTGCACCGCCATGTGCTGCTACTGCAGAAGAATGCCCCTGAGTCATTGCAAAGGCCAATGTTCTGTCATCACGTGCTGTCTGTTTTGTAACTGTCCAGTCTTGTAAGACAGTGACATTTGGTCAGGTTCAAAACAGTTTGCAGCTGGAATAGCACTTCTCTCTGTCTCTGGTGGGAAAGGCTAAGATTTTGTTTATGTTGGTGTTGTCTGTCCTGCAGCACACAAGGGCTGGGCTGAGGCGAGACGTGTTTCAGTGGCACGATGTTTTTGGATCCTTGAGTCATGGGTCTGTGTCTGTGTGTGCAATATGCGACTCCCAAGGACCTGTATCTACTATAAATTCCTTTTCTTCGCTAAAGGTCTTCCTGCAGCCTGGGACTGGGGGAAAAAAAAGGGCAGCCACTCCAGGCATTACTTTCTGTGCTACATGACCTCTGCATGACGAACATCTCTGGAAGCTCAGAACACTGAAACTGGCCCACGCCTCTTCTCCATCACTCTCACATGCTAGTTCCTGCCCAAGTCTCCCAATACCAACCAATACCCAGCTGGGGTGCAGAATAAACAACGGAGCTGTTGGTCTTGGACAGTTTGGTGTAGAGAACAGTTTCTTTAGGCTCATGCTCTTCTAGTTTGTAGAGACAGGTAATGACTGGCAACAGGAGCTGAAGGCTCCGTTAGCTGAAGGCCACCCCTGATCTTTGTGTGCCAGACTCCTTGGAGCTGCTGTCGCTGCTGCTTAAACACAGTGAGTTTGCAGAGGTGGAAGTCAGCCCCTACAGCTTGCTGAAAGACAATTCTCTGTAACAAGAACCTTGATATTTGTGGGCTGTAATTACAGCAAGAGACCATGCTGCTAATCTAGTCTCACCTTCTGCCTCATTCAGACAAGACCTGTACCTGTAATGCCTGCATCAAGGCTAATAATTCACTGTTAGGCTGCAGCACATCTTTTAGGAAGATAGAAAATCTTGCTTGAGGAGCTCCAAGGGCAGAGAATAAAACTCTTCCCTACATAATTCGTTCAAGTGATTAACTACTGGCATTACTGCATGTTTTAATTTTTAAATGCTCATGTTATTTCCAGATTGATTTTATCCAGCTTTTATTTTGAGCTTCTGGATCTAGTTACAGCTTTGTTTGTTAGCCTTGTGGAGCCTTTTAGTATCTCTTACAGTCCCCCACTGAGAATGTTAACAAATTTTGATCAAATCACCTCCAAACCTTCTCTTCAGTAAGCCAAATAGATCAGGCTGCTGAAGTCTTTCCCTCTCCTTTTCTCACTCTCTGCAACATCTGGAATTGAATGATGTGTTACGTTGGATCAGTCATCTCTTGAGCACAGCATCCGACTGACCACCACCTATCTGATGATGATTAAACACGTGCTGTTTAAAGTTGTTGGGTTTGATTGTTTTTTTGTTTTGGGTTTTTTTATTTTGTTTTGTTTTACTTGAGGCTGTTTTTCTAGACCAAAACCATCTGTGAATGTTTTCCACCGACAAACCCAGAGGAACCAACACCCGGAGCCGAGGGCAGGCGATACCTGCAGGGAGAGCCCAAGCCGGAGGGAGCCGCAGCTCCTGCCCTTGTAAACACAACTTGTCTATTCTTCCCCTCCAACTTCTCCCCTCGACTTTGTTTTTGTCGCTTGTTTGCTATTGCCCTCTAGTGGCAATAGGGCAGCTCGAGACTTAGCTTCTCAAGTTTTATTTTCGGATAATTTTCCACCGCATCTTACCCTGGGGCAAGCGTCTTGTTGGTAGGATGGATTTCAGCCGTGTTATTTACCTGAATTTTAACATTCAGCTCTATTTTTTAGAGCTATATGCTCTAAAATTATGCTTTTTGCATTGCAGAGCTACTGTTTTGCCTTGTCAGAGAGTAGAATAGACTTTCCAGGTCAAAAAGTTTTGACAACAGAAATTGCAGAAAATGTTACCATTTCAGACTTTAAAGAATTCAATCCTGCAGCCTGTGCTCTGAAGTGAACTTTGTGTATGTTGTCAGCCTGGTTGATTTCTGTTGCCCTTTTACAGTTTGTATTTCTTCCTAAACCCTTGATTTTTATTTTAAGGAGTGAACTATTTAAAGCATACTCCTTTCCAATCAATCATTTCTTTTTGTTAGGCAAGCCAAATAATTTATTGAACTATCCTGGCTAATCAAAGTCTATCTTACAGAGATCCTAGGAGATGGTTTATTAATGAGACCTAGATTTTTTCCCTGGTGGTAATGTAGGGAGATCTTAATAAGCCATGAATTGCTGTGTCTGCAGTCACTTCTGAGAGGCCTAGAAGGAAAATAATAATACTATGGCCAATATGATTGCTCTCCCTACACTGCCATCCAGTGGATGCAAACTTAATTTGCTTTTGTAAATGAGAAGGGAAATTCTACCGATATCACAGCTTGCAAACTTGCACCAGGCTGACTCTTGCCTGTAATGCGATTTCCAGACCAGTGAGGAAAGCACTGGTTATACTTTAATTTTAGAGTTTCGTATTAGGAAGAAGCTTTCCAGTCTCTCATCTTCAAAAACGTCTCATCCTCTACTCTGGAAAGGGAAGTAAACCTGCCTGGATCTTGTAAACAGGCTATGAAAAGCTCTCAGACTCAGTGCTCTCAATATCTGGCACAGACAGTCCAAGCCACTGAGCACTGCTACTCCAGATGATTCTGGAAAATGAAGGTTGAGCTGCTATTTTGATTTTCAGATAATCAGTGTGTGGGCTAGAAACAGTGGAGCCTTGGGTCAGATGCAGCTGTATGTTTTTGTCTTGGGGTGGGGAAGCACGAGGCTAGGAGTTAACTCTGCTTCTCCCCCTAGGACTGATGGATGAAATACTTAGAAAGAGAAAGCCATGGTGCTCACAGCCTCCTACCTGCTGGTCTTCAAATGGGATTTCACCACACTGCCTGAGCTGCCTCCCAGTGCAGCAAATCTCGTTGACCATCGTTGGCCACTTCACCATTCCAGTGAAATCTGATGAAGTGACTAATGAGGCAATGTGAGAGACCAGGTCCCTTGGCTGAGCACACAGCTATTAAGGACTCTATCATTACCTCCATTTTCTCTCCTTATGGACCTTAGTGAGCATCTCCAGTGGTAGGATTTCTTACAGCTTTCTGCAGGAAGGCTGTGGAAGTGGAGTGGAATAGCCAGACTCAGAAAGCTGAGTTGGGAGGACCAACTGTGGCATTTTGGCTGCTGCAGGTGGGACGGGTAATTACAAGGAGGTGGTATCCATCCCCTGGAGGCACCACAGCCGATGCTGGGCATGGTGCCAGTCCTTAGGAGCCTTGGCTTTTTCTCTTGAGTATATTAACTCTGCAGAGGGGTGGGGTATTTGAGGTCAGCAAGATCCTGCTCTGGAGATGGGAAGTCCTGTTGCCTCACAGTACTGCCAGTACCTTCCAGCTCTGAGTCATTCCCTTGCCTGTTTATTTTTGGTATTTATTTATTTACCACTGAGGTGTCAGCCCAGAGCAGGCTGGCTATACCAAACTTCCCTGGGTGGCCTGGTGGCCACTGACAGCTCTGTCAAAGTGCTGGAAGTGCTTCTCCCCTAAATTAAGAGGGAGAGAGGCTGGGTTCCTGTGAGAGCACTACCACCACAATCCCATCAAAAGCATGTCTTGCTCTAGGTTACTAGTGCAGTTGCACAGGGCAAGCTACTCTTACCCTCCTCAAAGAGCTCCCAGCTCTCTCTCCTAAGCTGGCTGTGGGAGTGGAAGGAGGCTAAAAGGCATATCCTTTGCTGTAATTATATCCTGTTGCTAGAGATATTGTGTTCTCCGTAAAGAAATCATCATAATACAGCCTCCTAGAGAAGGTAATTACTGTGCATCTTATGAATGGCTGCATGTGAATGTCTGCTCGAACTGCTGTCAGCAGGTTTCAACACATCTTACATACCAGGCATTTTACAGCCTTAGTTTTATTTGTTTTCATCACTCTTTGCCTTGTGCTTTATTTTTCATTAATGGATCTGGGGTTTTTTGTTTGTGTTGGTTTTCTTTTTCTCTCTGTTACTTCTTTCTCTTTTAAGAGGCCAGAGTTCACATCTTTGAAAGAGCATTTGGGTGGTGGCTGCAGCTTTAATTTGCTACATTTCCATTGCTTTGTGGTGGCTTGAGGGGGAACTGTCAGGAAGATACTGTTCCTGAGCATTTTCCACAATACAGGATCTGAGTGGGCCCTAGTTTGAGCACATTAAAAATGGATCATTACTACTGCTGACATAACTTGATGTCACTCTACCACTAGCATAGCTGTACATTTATTTTTTCTGCTCTACTTTCACCTTTTCTCCCTTGTACTGGAAAAGAATTGGCAATTATCCCACCTGCTTCCAAACAGGGATGTTGGACCTCTGGGCTTCCTAAAGTACTTCTGAAGCAAATCCCTCTCCTCCCATGGGCACTGATGACCCTGTCCATCTTGATTAGCAATCAGTATAAGTGTCACAGCAGTGTGGCTAAAGTTTTTGAGAATCACAGCCTGGTAACGCTGCACCTGGAGATTGCCCTATAGCTGGCTTCAGAGCCATATCCCTTGGTTTAGCAGGGATGTATGAGCTAAAGCGGTGGTGGAATGCCAGCAGAGTCCTGGTTTATCATGGTAGGAGTGATCTGGCTACCTTTTTCTTTCTCAAAGGTCACTCACGTCTGTCTTTCCCCAGCAGTATGTGTAGTCATCTGGCCTCGTGTTGTGCATGTAGGGCCATAGTGTGTGATCGTGGCACCCTGTGTAGCTGTAAACACATGTTGTCCATCTCCTGGCCAGCTCAAGGGGAGATTTGATACTGCTACTTAGATTGATTCCCTGAGTAAATGGCTGGGGCTTGCTCTTGCAGTGCTGAAACTGAGTTTTTTAGTCCCCTTGATTATTTGCTGTCTTTGTGGCTAGGCTTCTATGAGCACTGTGAATTCACTGTGCAGCATCCTTCCTGGTGCTACGCAGAGCTCTGTTTCCATCCCTCTCCATGATTCCTGGTGAAGCCTGAAAGGCAGCCTGGCTTCTGAAAGATCGAAGGTGCTGCAATACATGTGAGCTCATATTGCTGCTGTTAAAAATAACTGTAGCTAAACTAAACTAAAAAAATTTAAATCAACTTATTCAGCTCAGCCCCAAGGGGGGAAATGGACATGAGGACTGGGCAGAACTGGGCAATCCTTCTCTATGTTCTCTTTCTTTAGACTATATTTAAACCACATTGAGAGCCAGATTCTCAGCTGATGTCAATTGTTTTTGACTTCAATGGAGTGAAGCTGGTTTACACAAGTTGAGGCTGCTAAATGCCAGCATCTGGATGAAGCTGAAGCACATCTGCAATTACTTTTGCAGAAGGTTCCACTCTGAGGATGGTTCAAAAGCTCTGATGAGCCATCCCGAGTGCTTGAGCCATCAGTACTCTGATTCAGCAGCTTTTTTGGGATGTGAAGGGTTATGGAAGGACCTTTACTCATGTCAGAATTGGCTCTAATCTCAGCTGCGATTTGCAAGTCTTGACATTCTGCTCTAGCTGGGGTTCTCTGAAAACCCCTGCAAAGCCTTTTTCCTTGCTGCTTCACCAGCATCATCTCCTGTCTAGACACTCTAATTATGAGAAGCAGGGAGTGTACAGCGTGATGTGTAGATAACCCTAGATACCTCCAAGGCAGCAGTGTGCTGCTTCCATCCCTCCCTTGACTGCCCCCAGAACTAGTTTTGCCAATTTGTTGACTGCTCTAGTATGGAGATAAGCAAAACAGGGACAGCATAGAGCCACCTGGGAAATATTCATCTGAACTTTGCCTTCAGAAGCAAGTGCTCCAAGCCCCAGAAACTCACAGGGAAACTTCCCCAAACTGCAGTGGGATCAAGACTTAGCCTTACCTACTTCTGTTTTTCTGTATGCCCAAAACCTTGCTGGATTAAATAAACAGCCTCCCCTCCACCACTATCAGCATTAAATCCGTAAGCTGCTTTGAGTATTTTTGTGCACTCATTGCATCCACTCTAATTCTGTTTTTATCTGCAGACTCGTTTTTTCACTTATGCCAGCATAGATGGTATCCAAACTTGAGCTCTGTCTACTCCAACTATGTCATTTACATAAGAGCTTTTACAGCTACTGATTTAACAGGACAACATCAAATAATCAATACATACAAAACAATGGAATCCATTTGCTGAATTCAGTTGCTTTCCACAGTATTCCACTTTCAGGATCATGAGAGGAAAAAAACCTTTTTTTAATTTTTTTTTTCCCTTCCCTATTGCCCTTCTTTAATGTCTCATCTTCCCTGATGCTTTTTCTGTAACTGGTACCAGTGAGAATTGTCTGATACTCAGTGAGGCCCCTGGGACTCAGGCTGTTTCCCAAGTCTCTGCACTACCCCTGGGGTGCCACATGTGTCTGCATGGGGCTCTGTGGGAGCTGGGGCATGTGAGAATAATCTGTTCTCTGCATTTTCATTACAAATCAATGTGCTTTGAAGTGATTATAGGGAGGGGTTTTCTATCTTTTTAAGTATTTTTTTCAGCAGCTTTTGAAAAGCTCCATACTGATTCATGGCAGGATGCCACCCAGCAGCCCACTTCTGCTCCATGGGAGGCACCTTTTGTCCCCCTGGCAGTGACATAGATGAGCTAATGCTCTGGAACATCCTTTTAGGTTGCAGCCCTTTTATAGTCTGGATGGAAAAGCCTCTTTTTTTATCAGTCCTGGTAATTGAAGCATGCTGCAAGCATGGACAACGTTAAAGGAAGTTGGTACTAACAGTCGGTTAATGAGTGATGCATATAGATCTCCCAGCCTTGGGCTCAGACAGGAGCTACTGAGTTCAGGTGCACACTGCTGCCTCTTTGGCAATATTGCACAGGCGTAACCAGAGTCTATTCCTCAGCTGCTGCAAAAGTCTAAGTACTTGCCCTTCAGTGTAAGATTGGGTTTTTATCTGAATTCACTCAGGACACACTGAAGTGTGAATTTGGTGTCTGATGTACTGGAAAGTGGACCTCAAATCCAGAGCCCCATGAAGTCAAACTCCAGGTGGGATTTCTGGACTATTCTAAGGCTCCATCCAGCCAAATGTGACACTGGCTGGAGCTATGGCTCTAGGACCCTTACTGTAGGAGTTGGCCTTTCCTGCTCAGGAATCAACAGAGCCAAAGACAGGCCAATTCACAGAATCGGAGACTTGCTTTTGTTCTCCTCAGCTCTCAGGCTAAAATAGCTGAGATTCAATTTTGAGCCGACATGTTGGACATATTCAGTGGCTGTGAATGATCCCAAGGAAAAAAGAAGCTCTATGTGAAGAAATCTTTCCTCATGGACATTGCATTGCTATGGCTTCCTGTGCCTGGTACAGCTCTTCCCAGATTTCCTGTGCAACCAGATTTCCTGTGCAACCAATCTACAGGGATGTGAAATATCTTTTCCCTCTATTAACTGAATGATCCTTGCACTGTTGTAGTGTACCACCATTAAACTTGCAGTGCTAGTTGGAAGTTGGTTGGCATGTAACCTCCATGACAGCTATTGGAAAGCTAGGTTTTGCATTTCCTTCACTGTTTTGAAGGTAAAGGTGCCAGTTTAGGTGGTACTGAAGGTCCCACTATGATTATGAAACTCCTGACCGGTCTGAGGGGTATTGCAATAGAGTGCATACCATGGCAAGTTTTGAATCAATTTGTTGCTCTTTGCTTACAATGAAGTTACTGCATTTTTCAGATGTAAACTAGTCATTAGATTGTTTACTTTGGCTCAGAAATGCCTGTCCTTTCTGAGATGCAAGAAATTTAGCTACTGGGGGCTTGTTTAGTTTAGTTTGTTGCAGTTGCAAAACAGATGTGGTAGGGGGATGATTCAAGCCACGATTTTCTTAAAGTTTGCTGCATCTGTATTTTCCTTTGTTATTCCCTGTCTGGAGCAGACTGGCTTTCCATCACAAGGGTAAGCATATAAGACGAAAATGGATTTTGCATGCAGGGAAAATACAATGTGGACTTATGCTGTTGTTTTGTGGATGTCTTTGTTGATGTGATGCTTCCTGGGGCTGGTGGAAGTATAGAAGCACCATAGAGTCCTGGCTCGGTGCTCCTCACTCCTCTAGAGATCTCCCTCTAGGGCCCCAGCAGATCCACATGGCATTTCTGATGGCGTTTCTGTGTTACTGCAGAGCAGCAGAGAGGAAATCTTTGCAAGATACATGCCCTCGAGCTGTGGTGGGATGAGGCCATCACTATGCTACCAGATTTCCTTCAGTATTAATGAGTTTAAGCATGGCCTTCTGGGGAGTTAAGAATAGATTGCTGTTCTCAGTAAGGAAATGAAGTGTAGAGAAGACAGAACCCATTCAAGGTCTCACAGAGGGTGCCCAAAAGAGAATGAGGGTGGATCCCAGCTCTGCTCAGCCAAGTATTTGAGCCTTGTGACAGGCAGATTACTTTGTAAAGATGATCCAAAGGCCAAGGTGGTGCCAAATTGGAAAGGACATCTGGAAGGCTCTGCCATGTCTGCTTGTGGTGTTTTATGCATGCTGGGTAGTAGGGCATCAGGTGAAGTGCCACTTTCTGTGCCCAGAAAGAGTGTCTGTTCTCACTAGCTTCGCTGCTGAACTCCACATAAGCCTTCACATTCTTGCTTCTGGGCTTATTCTGGGTGGCCAGTAGCCCTGTCTTTGAAAGATCTTCATGGGAGGGACCTTGGAGCTATCCGCCTTAATCAAACTTGGCTCTTGTGTGGGGCAGGATCATGTTTCCTTGCATACCACTGTGGATATGGCAGTCAAAGAATTCTTCATCATGTCTGATGACCTTGCCTTCAGGGCAAAGTGCCAAGCATGCCCCATGTCTTCTTGGGGTGGGGTGCTGTCCTCTACTAATGCCCAGCAAAGTGTGATGACAGGGGTGAATGCAAGCTGGGATTGCTGGGGCATTTGCTTGGCGGGCTTGGTGCGGGAGGATCCCGGATGCCACCACTTTGTTATTTTGAGCAATGGATCGAGATGCTGAGCTAGAACTTTCACAGCTTCAGCTAATTTTCTGCCCCTACAGAAACATTTCAAATGTTAAGGCTTTGCCCATTGCAGTGTGATGTTTCCTGGAATCCTTTATGCATCCTGATGAACCCATTGCAGATGCTCTTAACTTTCCTCAAATTTCAGATCTGAAGCACTGTTATTAAAGGCCCTGTAGTATTTTACAAGCCACCAGGGGCAGAGCAATGCCTGTCTTGCAGGTCAAATGGTTTTTTATCTGTTTATGGACCTCTTTTTACCAAGGCTGATATCCAACTAGGACATCAGCTCCATTGTAGACATACTGCTGAGGTAAGTGAGGAATTACTGGGGTTTATTAGCAACCATCAGCTCTAATGAGGATTAGGTTATCTAAAGGATTAAATAATTAATCCTTGTCCCTTTTAGAGCTTCAGAAGTCTTATATCTCTCCAATTTCCCTATGAGAAACTGAGGCACAGTGAGTTACAGTGGTTTGTCCCAAGCAAGTCTAACTTGAAAAATGCTAAAACTCTGAATTTCTTGTTACTCAATCTGAATGTTGATCAGAATGTTCCTCTTTCTTCTACTAGAGCCTACCTAGAAGGGATAAATAGTGCCTGTATGAAGAGAGAAAGCATCCTGTCCTAAAGCAATCACCTAGATGATGCCTTCTTGCATCTGCCAGCACAATCCAAATGAACAGAGAGTTAGCTGGAGCAGGAGGCCATTCTCATGAACAGACCAGCTGCAAAGGATAAAGTGTCTTCCTCAAGCAAGGTAGCTTATATATACTATTTCCCGTGCTGAGTAGGGCATGCAAGCTGAAGTGTAGCCTCCAGTGATCACCCTGGAGCATTAGTCTCCAGCCTAGGCTGGAATTCGCCCTGCTTTATATGCAAGTGTGGTTGCCAGCACCTGCACAAAGCAAAGGAATCATGCTAACAGACCTGATGAGCAGCGTCTGGTACCTGTTTGGCCATACCAGAGTGCAAAGCCAGGTGAAAGTGTGATCAGCAGCTCAAAGGTGAAAATAAAGCTTTCAGTCCTTTTGTCTGTTAGGCTCCAGCATTGTCTCTCTGTAGTCTTCCGCTCTCACTCACTCTGTTATACAGCTCCATCTTTCTAGTAATTGTCCATTTGGATCAATTTACAGATTAAATTCTGCAGCCTCCTGTGGGAAGCATGAAGGTGTGCCACAATACAGTACACGCTGGAATAGCCTGGCCCACCTTACTGGTCCTGCCTGGAGCTCTGAGCGCTTCCTGAACTCCCTTTACTTTGCAGGTAAGCTGGGAAGGAGGGGGTTGTCTGTAAGAGTAGGAAAAAAACACCAGTTTATCTACGTTTTTCTGCATTTTTGGAGGCATTTCAATGAAAGACAGCATAGATATGTGTCCTCTTGCACTATTCCAGGTTCACAAGTTCTGTTTTGGAGCCTTTAGATGTGGATCACTGCCCCATGTTGGTGGACAATAAACAGACAGATGGTCACGTGTGACAGGAGGTCACCCCCAACAAGCCTTCAGACTAGATACCATAGAAAAGACCAAAGTGGGATAGCTCAGACATGTGGGTGGAGTAGGAGTGGAAGGTAAGCGTGACAATGCAATGGAAGGGTGTAGTGGAAAATCAGGAATTGCACCCTGCAACTAGTCTAACCAGGACCCCAGGGGAGTAAGGTTTCCAGGTGTTGTGGAAGCAGCTTTGGTATGGTATTTTGATGTTTTATTTTTCCATGTACATGAATAAGCACAGAGGTGTCTGGCAAAGAGTCAAGTCTCAAACTTTGGTGCAATACCCGTCACTTAAGCACTGATTAGAGGGTGCTGCAGAACACCACCACTTCAGTTTACAAGAAAAGACAGGGAAGGAAAGGGAATCTGTAAGAAAGTAGATAATTTCAAGCATTGTTGGAAACCCTTGTCTGCCTGTCATAGTGCAGCACAAGATCTCCTTGCTCCTGCACTTTGGAGACCCACCTTCTTCTGGAAGGACAGGGCAGAAAATTTATTGTGAATGGCAGGTTTGATGAGGATAAATGCATCATGGATGTATGGCATGTTGGTAAGAGAAGGACTGTAGCTTTTGCACAGATTTATGGTGAAAGCTACTTTGTCATCTCATTGTGCGCAAGTGTGGCAGAGGGGACGTATGTGATAGAGTTGAAGAGGGGTGTGCCTGCATGTGTGCATAAGGAAGTTCATGCAGCAGCTGTCATAATTGTTTTAATAAAAGACTGTTTTCCTGAATTTCTCCTCTGGCACCTGAGGGCACTTCCCAGGATGCCCTTCCTAAAGCTGCCATTTGATTTCCAGAGCAGATGCTCACACACACTGTTGGCCCCATCTCTTGTTCATGCAAAAACCATAATCTCACCAGCACATGGCTCCTTTCCCTATTGCTAACAGGGAAGTGGGGGGTGAGTAGGGGATTGAAATAATGACAGAGTTGATTGTAATTAATATTTTTTTTGTCTGAAGAGTGAAAGTCCTGCCCAAGTTCCCCAGCTGAGTACAAGCCAAAGTGCTAAATCCCTGTAGGGGTGTGTTTTATTACTGACGCTCTGCGTGTTCAGGCTGGTTGCGGGGTCTGATGCTGTGTGTATGGAATTTTTGTGGCTATTTTCTATTGTGCCAATGAAAAGCAAGATCCCATCCGAATAATAAAAAGGAAACTTGAAGGTTTCCACTCCTACATGAATGTGAATGTTTGCAGCATTAGTCTTCTAAGCACTTTATCTTTGTGTGACTTTCCTGCATGAGCCCATTGCAATGGTACAGGAGATGTTATAGGGGATGGATGATAATGGGATTTCCAACACCCTTTCCTCAAAAAACTTTGACTGCTCCTTGGTTGGTTAGTCTCTAGCTGGGTTGTTTTAAAATCTCATACTCTTTCTTTGGGTGGAGTTTGCTGGACTAGATTAATTCCTGACTGATTTTCTTTCAGGAGCAAGGCTCTGCTGGGAAGATAGGAGCTAGGGGGCATTGATTGCTCCTTGGTCCTCCTTTGACAGGTCCTTTCAGCTCCTCAGCCCTCAGTTTTGTCTACTTGCCTAGTGTCATGCAGCAGATTGAAGGCTGAGTTGTGTGTTGAAGCCCTTCTTAGCTAGGCTGAGCTCATAGTCCAACAGTGAGCTAGTAATGGGGTAGGTAGTGCTCAAATATTGGTCCAAAGCCATACCCTGCAAGCACTGTGACCACCTCGCTGTGCTGAAAGATTGACCCTTGGTGCCCACCAAATTAGGAGGATGAGGAAGTAGTTGTTTCTTGTGTGATACCTTAGAGGTACCTTTAACTGGAAATGGTAGCAGAACCGGCTGCAATCCTGCAAGCTTTCCAATAGGGCCCAGCATTTCAGATGGGAAAACCCAAGGAACAACCAGAAGTCTTGTGGTCCCAAACTGTGTTTGTACCTGTGCTGCTCTTACTCTCCCAAAGTAAATTTGGGCCAGCAGAGTTTATATGGCACTTAGCTGGGAAAGGCACTCTGTCTGGGTACAAACAACCTCATCTCAGGTGAAGAGGATTTATCTATATGATCAATCACTGTCACTTGTCTACGTGTATACCAGCAGGAGCTCCTCCAGGAAATAACTGCCTTGGTGGCTGCTCCCTTCCATTCAGAACAGTTTTTTCTCCATCTCGCACACATCTGACCCGAATTCTGCTATTGTTCCTCTGCTTCCTTTCCACTGCCTTGGACAAAAACAACCTATAGAGCTGTTCAGCTTACGAGCTTCAGTGCTTGACCTCAGCTAGTACTTGCAATACCTGCAGTTCCCCATTGATTTATTTTCCAGAGGCAAGACACTTCTGTCTTTGAACTTTTCATCCTCAAAAATAGATTCATCTCTGTTTGACAGAGATCCTGGAGGATTTCTGTGAATCTCTATTACTGTTTTTACTGCTTTGACCTTCCAAATCCTCTTTTTTTCCTCATCCCCAGAACAGCACGCACAGCATCTAAGGGGCTGATCTGGCTTGAATACGGAAGTTCTGAGCAGTGTAGGAGCTTCTAGAAGAGAGGAGTAGCAGGATGGCTATGATGGGGCTACTGCCCTCAATCAGCCCATGTGGCTATCACATTTGAAATGAAAGCATGGCAGGTCTCCCAAGAGTTCCCTTGTGGATCATAGTCTAACTAAATTTTCTGAAATGTCAAGTGGCTCACACTGGCTGCCTGTTCTGTTGGTGTTTTTCTTACGAACACATTGTACTCCTGTTTCCTGCAAAAAAGTTCCTATCAGTGCTTGGTGATTGCTTAATAAGAGAAACCAGTAAGGACAGGGAAAGTTCACATCCTGCAGATGAATATAATGACTATTAGCTTTCCTCTGAGTTGCCAGAGGGTTTTTTTTTGTTGTGGTTTGATTTATTTGTGTATTTATCCACTCATCCGAGAACACTGATCTGAAGCTGTATCATACATGTGCTGAGTCCATTGGTCAGCCATAGTAGCCCCTCAACACCCATTAACCTTGCTCCTGAATGGGGAAGGATTGAATTTCCCAGATGATAAATCTGGAAACAGGTTTCTCAAGTCAGGGATAGTAGCAATGTTGAGGGTAAAGCTGTCAATATCATGGTTTTTTATTACTTGCCTTGTGATAGCCTATGTTTTCTGCTTGATTTTGCAAGAGAAGAGGGCTTGTATAATCACAGTGTGGGTGTGAACTCTTTTGAAAACAACTACAAGGCTTGAAGGCAAATCTGAAAGATCCCAAATGGATTTGTAGTTATTTTATTTAATCTTAGTTTCTAAGCAAGCCTTGCAAACTACTTTTAGGTGTGATTTCTGAGCCTCATTGTTTCATTTGATATGAGCCTTTTACCACTCTTATGTGAGCTAATGGTCTTGTAGACCTGTAGAAATAGTGTTTATAGGATACCTTGGAGGGGGCGGAGGGGGAAAGGAAGACTTTTCTTCATGATAGGTTCCATATGACTAATTCTAGTGCTTCACTGTCTAGAGCTTTTCTACTTCAAATTGCTGTGCAAGCTTTTAGCTAAATTTACAGATTAGGTAAATGACTAGGTAAATAAAACTTCCTACTATCTGGATGGCATTTGAACTTCTCTAAAGCCCTTAATACCCCCAACTTGTTGTGTGTTCCTAAGGAGTCATTCCTGGGACCAAATTATGGTGCTGAGCAGGATGTCACTGAGTACAACCCAATGGGAAATACTTGCTGGGGGGATGACAAACTGACATGGGCCTGAAAGTCAAATGGTGTCTTGTGATGGCTATTTGCTTTCTGAACCTCTCTCATAACCTTGGCTGTATCCTCTTCTAGCTTCACTTTCCAGCTCTAATCTCAGTTCCTCTCAGAAGACATTGGGCTCCTAGAGTCTGAGGGAGAAAAGTACTAGTGAGTGCTTGCAGCTGAAAACTTTGCCTGATTAAATGTCAGGAATGTATTGTAGTTAATGCAATTTTTATGCCACTTACCTGTGTTTTGGAACCTATGGGCCAAAAGGAGAGTATCTGTTCAAGCAAAAATAAAAAATTATAATGAGCATTTTACCATTTTAAAAATTGTAGGCAGACTTGATCTCCAGCTGATGAGCATACTAGCCTTTTTGAGAAGGAGCAAAGCATATTTTCTCATCAGACCACAGGCAGAAATATATTCCTTAATTCAGCTCCTTCTCATCCTGGTGCATTACATATCCCACGTGCTGGGGTCACGGTCTGGTTATGCACTGAAGTCTTGGCACACTAAATTTTGCAGTGCATTAAGACACTGGGGTAAATAAACCTTGGTGTAGACTGCTGCCTGTCAGAAAGAGCAGTCATTGATTTTTTGTTGTTGTTGTTGTGTCCTTGTGCCATCTTATTCTCCAGATACCTGTAGGCTGCCTTGATCCAGGAAGCACTGATGTCTAATCGCATTCTGTAGAAAGCAATAGAAGATGATTTTATGATACACTCCTTGCTTGCTTTTAAGGAATGTCATTGCGAGCAGGTATTCATGGTGTAGCAAAGCTTAGGGTGTTATGAAAGAAATATTATCAGCTTTGTGGTTTTGGGTACAACCAACCTGCAAGTGTCACACCATCTGTAGTCATGATCTGGGCTTTGAGGGCTTTATTGACCCAAGGGGAAGAGGTATGCGGTGACTGGTGGTTTCATGCCTATCCAGTGTGAAGGCTCCATATGGAGTGTAAATCCATGCACTTCCTCATTAACTAAGGTGATTACTTTGCATTAATTCCACCGCTCTTGCCAACTGACTTTCTGGTGGGACTTTGAAAAGGGTTACCTGATCTGCAGGCAGTGAGAAATTTTGCACTTCACAGGTAAATAAATCCTCTTTTTAGGGGTCTAGATTCACTGGCATCCTCTGACCTCGAGATGAGCTGGAAGCAGCTCTGGGATACTGCGCGGGGAGGGGGGGGAGAACAGCCAGCTGGGGTCACTCTAGAGCAAGAGGCTCCCTTGTCTCCTTGCCCCAAGGGGCCAAGATATTTAGTCAGCTGCCTCACTGTGAATGGGACTCTGGCAAAAGAATTAAGCAAAGATTAAAATCAGTTTTAGCTGTTAAAAGTGTGCTTTGCACAGCATTTAGCAACTAAAAGGGTAATTATCTTTGAACTTATGCACGTGGTTTTAGATGAGATCCACAGTAAGCTGCTATTTTTTTCCTGTTGTCTACAAGAAGACAAAAATTAAAATAAAAATGAGACTCTGGTGTCAGTACGGGCACAGCTTCTTTAGTAGATTGGAGACAGTGCAGGGAATTAGAGCTACTCAATGAGAATAGGTAAAAGAAATACTTTAGTACTTGTCATTTAGATCCTCCTATTTAATGTGAGTTCAATTCTTTAAGGAAATAAAATTGTGCGTAAAGGCAGGAGAATGAGACAACTCTGAAAGAAAGCCAAGCTCCTGGAGGGAAAACTTATTCTGAATGTCAATGCTTGTTGGGTACAGAGAGTAAGATCTGGGAGGTGGAGGGTGCTGCAAGACCTACAAAGGTCAGTAAGGAGAAAATCATATTGAAATGTATAAAGTTCTGTAGAAAATTAAGGAATAATTTGGTGCTAAGAGAGCAACTAAACAAAGAGAGAAGGACTCCATGCCCCTATGCAGTTTGTGCTTTGGAAAGCTGAATGAGGCTGAAGATACCCATGTCAGTAAAACACACAATGTGAGGAGGTAATATGGTTGATATAATGTTGGTGCCATTTTGAAACCCTTTAGGGAAGCAAGTGAACACTGCCAAACAGTGATCAAAAATTCTGGAGCTTCTCATCCAACACGAGCCAAATCATGACATAAGGCAAACTTTTTTCAAGTTGTTTTTTTTAAACTTTAGCTTACCCATAAATTACATTTCAAGCTTTTTAACCATAAAGCATGCAGTTATTGCAGAAATGGCACCAGGTATCAAAAGTGAAGTTGTTATACAGCCACTGATGGCTGGAAACCCTGATGTCCAGTCCATTTCTTGCATGGCCTTTTTCACAGTTGAATATGTCCATATTGCCCCCCCTCAACCAGCTCTCCCATTGCAGACTCTCCAGGTCAGGCAGGTATTGGACTTGATGTTTCTGACTGTCTCTGATCTCTGCAGTCTGTCCATGACTTTTCTGAAGGGTGAGTCTGAGGCTAAAGGCAATCGATAGTCAAGACCTTACCTATGTTGAGCATGGAAGAATCATGCCTCTACAAACATAGCATTTTGCACTGATTTTTGCTGAATTAAACCTGCCCTCTTGCAATTTTTTCAGGTCATCAAGGTAATTTTGACTTGCTGTATATAATATCAGCTCTTCCTAGCATTGTTGCCTGTGGACATAGTATAGATATTCACATTCTAAAATTTGTTTTTGTCTGAAACTATTGAATAGAACTAATTTCCAGGTTCAAGACTGGCAAGTTTAAGCCCAAGATGATGAGTTTTGTGAAATGATCATCAAATGTGCCAGTTACATACTTAAGGCAGCAGCACTTTTGCCCTAGCTAGGAGAAGAATAATAGCTATTTTACTCCTTTTTTCTGTTTTATGGTTCTTTTTATTGCAAAACCCCAAATGGAAAGGGGTAGGTTTAAGAGTGGTCCTGAGTTCTGAGTTGAGACTTAAGTCAAAACTCATAAAACTCTTTCATAAATCTCTGCAGTTTGTCATACTTCTGTTTTGTCTTATATTAAGATATGGATAAAAAAGTTACTTCTTTAAGCAGTGGTGAAGATTTCTGCATTGAGGTCAGAGAACCAATGCTCTGGAAAGGACAGATCCAAGACAGAGTCAATGAGAACTTTTTGCTTCAGGAGATTCTGGGTCAGGCTTGAATTGTAGGACACTTCTGAAGTGTAAAATATGGATTATGCACTTGAGAAACCCATTAAGGGTAGCAACAGGCTTTAACAAAAGGAAGATCGTTCATCAGACAGACTTGATTTGAAAATATCAAGGGAAAACCAATTTCTCCTAGTGATTTAACAATGCAAATAGGTTCTGAAGTGATGATGCGGAAATTTATATACTGCGTGGACTGAAGCTGAGCATCAGCAAAGTATTGGTGCAATGTGGTTCACAAAAGGCAGCCTTTGAAAAACAAACACCATCTAGGAGAAGAGGTTTTCTCTGGGAGCCAGCCCAGGAGAGGTTAGAGTTGTGCGCAGTACATGTTCCCAATGATACCACTGCTCTGTCCTTATTTCCATGGCTCTGCAAGTTACCTACCACCTAGAAGAGGTGCTGCAGGCACTTTCTAGTGAGCTTATGCTATTGGTCAGAGTCTGTTGTGTATGTAAAATCTGGGAGAGATCCATACCATCCCTGCACAACTGATGTTTGTAGATGATGGGTGAGGCAGTAATGTCCCCGGAGAGCTGCGGTGCCTTGGGCTATGATCTCATAAATTAAGCAGGGTTGGGCCTGTTTGTTTTTGGATGGGGACTTAGAAGGAAAAGTTGATTGCTACAGTCAATTTGACTTGGTAATTCAGAACGTTGTGCTCTTCCCCCTAGATAGCACAGGCTGACATGCCAGAATGATTAAGCTCACCACAACTCCTAACATTTTGCAAAAAATGTAAAACCAACATCCTCACCTCTCCAGAGTGAGTGTCACAGGACTTCTGCTATTACCCCCAAGTCCCAACCAAATTCCAATTCAAGACAACTGCACCCTGTAGATGGAGGTTCCCTCTGCCCTTGCAGGAGGATGCAGTAAGCTTTGGTTTCACTGCTCAGCCACGTTGTTCTTCCAGCTGAACTGCTGCAGAGCTCTGTACAGATGGCAGCAGTGTTACTCGGGCAGGCAGCAGCTACTCTTTCAATTTGCTTCTGAAAGTGTTCTCACTGGAAAGGGAATGTTTAAATGGAAGGTAATTTACAACTGGTAGGGATTTTGGAAGCCTTGGTGGGACCTGGTTTGAGCAACAGCCTACTTGTGCTGAATGTGATGTAGCAGCTAGAGCCTCCTATGCTTTGCCTTTGGCTCTTCCTACTACAGCACATTGCTAGGCTCTCACAGCATGGGCATGCTCTGCTGACCACTGCCACCTTAGCAGGACAAAAAACATTTGGTTAACTGTCTTGTATGGGTACTTGGGCCAAACAGGAGTGATGTAAGTTATTTATCAGTATGTAGGTGTAAAGTGCAGAAATTTTCCATACTGAGTGGGTGGTAACGTAGGGTTTGCAGCGGGAAAGGCAGCCAAGAGGGTGGCATTAGATAAAATGTTTTCTATGAGGAGGGCTGCTGGGAAGGAAGTTCTTGTTGCTTTGGCCATGTCTGAAGGCAGATTTGCTGTGTATTTATTTATTTTCTAAACTGAGAAAGTCCTTGTGGGCATTCTTCTCTTTTGGTCTAGTTTAAACCTTTCCTCATCCTGTTATGAGAAATAAACCTCCCTGAATGTCAAGTAAGTGGCCATGCAGGAGTTTTTACCAGCTGAATTAAAGCCATGTGGAATGATGCAGAGTGCCCTTTTGTAAGTAAACACAACTTCACACTGACGCCTTCCTTCTAGTGTCCTCATCTTTTCCCACCATGCTGCTTCTGCTCTCCCCTTTAAGGCGGGGGAGCATCAGCAGCCTCCTAGTGGGGAGGTCACTTCTCAGTTCCCATAGGAAAATAAGCAAATGTCCTCCCTCCATCATCACAGTAACTGCAGCAAGAGGCTGCATAGACCTGCAATGAATTTCTCCTTTTGTAGGGGACCTACAAGAAAGCTGGGGAGGGACCATTTGTAAAGGCATGCAGCAAAAGGATGAGGGACAATGGCTTTAAACTAGAGCAGGACAGGTTTAGTTTAGGTATTAGGAAGAATTTCTTCCAAATTAGAGTGGTGAGACACTCTAACAGGTTGAGCAGGGGATGGTGGAAGCCCCAGCACTGGAGATATTCAAGGTCAGGCTTGATGAGCCCCTGAGTAATGCGATCTTGTTAAAGTGTCCCAGCTTCAGGGAGATTGGACTAGATGACCCTTGAAGGTCTCTTCCAACTCAACACATTCTATTCTTCTAACCAAAAAAGGCTCTTAAAAGGAAGACTGCCAGCGGGACCAAGTGTCTTCCCCAGTGACACACAGAAGAGGGGACTGCTCCCTGTGCTAGCCTCATCTGTCCTGGCAGAGAACAATGGGAGAGACAGGCAACTGGGCTTAGTTTTTCCTTTTGCAAATTCATTACTAGGCATGTCCTATCTTGACTGTATTTATGCAAATTTTTAAGTAGGGGGGAAAGCTGTCACATAAAACCAAAACTTCATCGAAAAACCAAATATCTAGGTTGGTTGGCTTCTGTATTTTCGTTTTCTTGTCTTTTTTTTCAATTAAAGTAACCTATAAAATGCCTATCTAGTTTAATATCCTCATTATATGTTCCAGGCAGTATCTGAGTCATGCTATTTGCTTTGTAACCCTGTGGGGGATGTAAAAGTTTAATTTTTGGAATATTTCTTGATCCACCCCAGTCAGATATGCCAGGTAGAGTGCCTGGTCCAGGGTTTTAGTAGTGCAAATGAATTATCTCTGGATAAAACTGCTGTTGGTACAGAACCCACAGGTCCCAGTTTCAGGTAATTTGGTCTCTGGTTCTATCCTTTGGTGTCTGGTGTCTTATCCTTGCAGGCCATAACATCTTTTTGAGGGGAAACATGCCAAAACTCCAAGAAGTTCTCAATGGTTTGTCTTCTCCTTATTTTTGAGTTATTTGGACTCCTTTCAGTTTCATTCTGAGCCAGTGCTGAGATCCATCACTTTTAATTCTCATGGAAAAAAGATTTATTGAGAGCAACTGAAGGAGCTGCTAGAGGAAGTGTCTTCTCCAGCACTGGCAGTGCTGCTGCATATTCTCATGTCTTGAGCAGTCAGTTCGCATCATTGTGGACATTTCTGTGGACAGGCTTCTTGTGGCCTGCCTGGGTCATTCAACTGGGTATTTTTTTCAGAGATAATTAGCAAGATGATTGTTGGTCAATGCCCTCTGTGTTAATGAGTTCTGTGATGCAGATTCCTGTTCGCTAAAATTATGAGTAAACCAGGCCTTCTCCTGGGATCTGGATACTACAATGGTCCAAAGATCACAATTATGATGCCTTTTCTTCCTGAGGACTCAAGGTCACAGATGAGGTACAGTAATTCAATAATTTATTCCTGATCAGCTCACAGAGCCTGTTATGAGTCAAACTGACCTTTCCAGTAACAAAGAGCATATATATGGAGAGTTACAACTGTTCAGTTGATGCACAAGTGTCTTCATCTGTACAGCAGCATATCTAAGCCTTTTTTTCAACCATTTAGAGAGGATCTCAGAAAACAAGGCTGAATATCATCTTTAATTTAGAGCACTCTCTGCCCAATAGGAAGGAGATGGAAAAAACAACTCTCCTCTGGGCTACAGACCCCAACCTATTACATCCATATCTCACTTCTGCTGCCATGAGCTCCAGGGACTTGGCACATCTCAGCCTTCTTTTCCACTGGAATTGCAGTTTCTTTCCTTGGGCTGTGTCTATATTTCCTTGGCATGGAAGGAAGGGATGATGTTACCACCACTTCAGGGAATGCAGTAGCATACAATGACTGCTTTTCAGGTATGCAGTACAGATACACTTAGAATTTTCTGTTCTTCCTTCCCTTGCTTCCTTCCTAACTTCCTTCTTTCAAAATACATGGCTCTAGATAACGTATTTGGTGGTTATGATTCTCTAAGGATTTGCCTGCTTGGAGAGGTGACAGCCTGCAGTAAGTGTATCTGCATTACTTGACATCTCAGCTTCTCAGCTTTTTATGTCTGATGCTGGGATCAACCAGCAAACCCCTTCTGAGAGAAGACTTGCAGGTCTGCTCCCAGCAGGTATCACAGCACTGTGTCTGGTTCGGCTTCTCTCTGCCCCTTCTTTGCCACCTCAGACCTTGTGCTCTTGGCCACCACCTTCTTCTGCAGGGTATGAAACACAGCCTTTCCGCCCTAGGCTGTCAAAACATTGTGTTTGTGGGCTGCAGCACAGCTCTCAAATTATTTTGGGCTTGTTGACTTCAAGCACACAAATGAGCAACTATTATATCTTCCAGCCACAAGGCCAAGCACCACCCTTTATGGGCATGGCCAGTCTACTCTAGAACCAAGTTGGCCCTGGGTGGTGTTGGCATGAGATATTCCATGCTACCTGTCCTGGAAGGCAGGGAATTGCTCCCTAGAAGGATGCAATTAGTGATACAGGTATATCTCTAGCTACTAACTAATGTAATGACTTTTCTGAGTGCAGGGGTACAGCAGTATGCTACCAGCATTAGAAGATAGCAGGTTCCAAATCTGCTGCTGACATAGATGATGCTGTTATAATATTATCTTAAATAGCCGATTGGAATTTTATATTTTTTACAGGAACTCTACAGTTGGTATTTCTTTGTTTTTATAAAGCTTTAAATAATCTTCCTTTCTCTCATTTACCATCTTCCTTCTCAGAATGATATGCATATGAAAAAATAAACTTCTGGAAGTCTGGTTGCTTTCCTAAAGCATTTAATAGCACTGAGAGCATGAAATATTATTCAGAGTCCTCTGGGAAACCTACAATTATTGGGGTAAAAATACCTTCTGTAAATGATTGAGCTCCTGAATCAGTGTGAGTAATTAAAATGCTATACAGGACAGAGCTGAAAATCCTTACAGGATTATCAGTGAGGCATTGTTTAAAAGATGTCCTTGGGTTGGGCAGTAGCAGCAGCATTGTGTGCAGGGATTACTCAGAGCTCCTGCTGGGAGCAGGAGGTGGCAGATACCATGTGCAGTACCTGGTTAGTCTTTTGTTTTCTTCCATTTTTATCCTCACTGTTCCAGCTGAGAGAAGCTCTTCACAGCATATTTATTTCATCCCAGAAGAACTACAGATTTATTTGTTGAGTTGCTGGGGTTGGTTTGTTCACTTGTTTCATTGTGTTGGTTTTTGGTATGTTTTTTAACCAGTCTGGTAGGCTGGTATTACAGAGCCAGAGAAGGGAAAGCTTTGAAAATAGATTCTCTGTACATCTACTTGTGGGCTGGTCTTACCTAGTGCATGTGTGTATCTGATCAATATCCAGGGATATGCACCAGATTTCCAGATTTTAGTTCCTGAAGATGCATACAAAGATTTCCCAAGACCTTAGCTTGCTGGAAATCCAAGTTGCTGTGACTTTATTGAGACTGAATTGTCTGACTTTATCTAGAATCTTTTGTAATTCCCCCTAGGGGAATATCTGCCATGCACCTAAAAGCCCTAAAAAATATAATCCGGGTGGATAAAGAGATTTTTTTGGTTGTTTGTTATTGTGCCTGGTAGGAAAGAATTCCCGGAGGTGCATCTCCCCACGTGGCAAGTTCTGCACAACTCCATCATTGAGCACACACAGACAAAACTGCAGAAATGGCAAAGACTGAAAGATATTTCTAAATTATAATAACCAATTGGACAAGACTGAAAAGGACAGCGACAGATTATGCAAGTAAGCAGTGGTTAATTTATTTGGGCGAAGATGATTAAAGCTCAGCATTGTTTTTTGTTTCATGAATTTGGTGGAGGGTACTGCCGCAGCTTTGTTTCCTGGATGAAAAGTGAGACTAGACAAATTCATGAATACAGTTACAAGCACAGTCAGCAGATGTCTATATCCTGTCTGATGCAGGGTGGCATTAGTGAGCTGATAGGTGTGGGTTGGAGGAGGAAGTTTTGCACACAGCAGAGCTGGAGTGAATTGTATTGAAGAACTTTTCAGGGAAGACAAAAATGAAAGAAAGAGAAGAGGAAAGGAAAAAAAGACCATTTATTTGGTTGAGTGAATGTAATGGGACAGAAGAGAACTGATGTGAAGTGAGTGGGCCAGACTTGAGCCATGCATGTAAGCAAGGGGGATCCAACTTGGCTATGAAATGGGTTAAACAAAGATGCATGGCAAGAAGATAGGAAACGAATTGGAGATGAAGGCTGGAAAGGTAGAAGTCAAGTACAGCATGACCAGGGGAAATGGCAGGCTTTTCCTTTTCCAGATGCTGTTGCTTCTGACTACTCATTATGCTTCTCTATATCTCTGCAAGGAAGTTTTCCAAAAACATGAATAATACCTTATCAGATATATCGTAAAGCCCCTCCCTTTTATCTTACTTTAATTCATGCTTCCTCTGATTTGGTGGCTGCCTTGTACATAGTGCTGTTAGAAGTTCAATTATCATTCTTCCCGGTTGCATGGTATTAAGGGCGTATCCTCTTGTAGCATCTCCTGGAGGCTTATTACTCAAGAGAAGAGAGTGTTGCACTGGAAGCCAAATTAAACTGAGCAAGGAGGAGGCTCTTTTCATCTCGGGGATGGAACAGATGGTTTAGCTGAAGATCAGGTTAGGAGTTGTTCAATTGGAGAATAAGTAGCTGTGGAAGCTTGAGATGTAGGTAATTTGTGCCATGAAGCTGAAAGACACAACACCGTGGTTCTTTGGCTTAGCCTGGCTGTCTCCCTTTTGTCCCCTCCTGTAGGGATATGAGTTGGTGAGCATTTGCTGCTTGACCATGATGTATTGCCCTGCACAGGTTTCAAAGCTAGAAGTTATGAGACTCTCCTCTGATCTTCTGCAGGATCTTGAGTGTTTCTTCTTAGAAAGATATCCAATATCAGATTGAAGAGCCCAAGTGATGGAGAAAGGAGCACACACCTGAAATAACCACTTTGCCCTTTCCTCTTAAGTAGCATCTCTCTTCCCAACATGAATTCATCTGGCTTTTAGCTGTCTCTTATCACTGCTTCACCACCATCTTTTCTTTTTTTGTTGGAAAAACACCTTGTGTGCCACACACCGGTCAGCTTTGAGGGGCAACTAGAGTCACCTTCTCCATTTACCTAGATCAGATGTCTCTGAAGTTTTCTAAGCACCAGACACCAAACAGTTAAGGCAGCTGAGCCGCAGGCCCTCAGAACATTTTGCTAGGGAGCCAGGTGAGCAAAGAACAGATAAAAAGGCAGCACCTGCCTATGGGTTTGGAACACCCCGGGGCCATGGATAGAATGTAAATACACTCTGAAAATCTTATTGTCTGACACTGTGCCAGCGTCTTCTGGGCTCTTGTAATGGAAAATATTTCAGCTGAGGTCATTCAGTCAGCAAAAAGCCAGCATTTAATACCCTCTTAGGTGCCAACTTGCCTCTTTCTTTGTGTCGATAAATAAACAAAGTGGGGTAGCATTTCATGTTGCCAGGATGATCTTTGTTTTAGTAGGAAGGTTGGTTTTTAATTTTTTTTTCCTCTCCTTCCTCTTTAACTGTGTGTTTCTACCCCCTTTCTGTGTTTGCTCCTTCCAGCTCACACCTACACACCCAACCTTTAGAGTGAGAACTAATGTCTGCTTCTTGTAAATCTCTGCTGGCTGCCCCGGGCTATGTTTTTAATTCCTTTATTCAGCTTTGAGATGAGTAGGAGAAAGGTGCAGCTTTTTGATATGATGGAAGTTGCCATTTCCCTTCTTCAGTCAATTAGGCACTGTAGGTTTTTTTTCAGCTAATTCTCAAAACTTTCCATTGATGATGGCTCTGAAGAGGAGGGGAAATAAGTCGAGCTGGGAGGGAGAAAAAAGAGTGCTGGTAACCGCATTGTTCGGGATGACTGATTTGCTGCATGTGTCTCTAGAAGAGAGAAACAGCCTGACTTCAGAGCTGTATTTAGAGCAGCTGAGCTTCTGTTCACTCACATTTATGGCTCTTGATTACCTTTGTGCAGTGCCTGCTGTTTCTCAAGTGTGTTATGAAATATGGTGATCCAGACATTGCTCTTAGAGGAACCTATTGCTTTTTCTCCCAAATCCTCGCAATAGGAATTTTCTTCAAAGTTTGCATAGTGCTTCTCTTAAAAATGTGTCTTTGAGCCCACTCTCCACATCCTTCTAGTTCAGACCCTGCCACTGCTGCTCATTTGAGTAAGTCATGAGTCTACAGGCACTATTGGACGAGGGGACTCTGTTTGTATAGGGGTGATCCCTACCTATCAAAAGACTTCACCTGGTCTATTTTGGGGCCTGACTCCTCAGGGCATGTAGTACCCAAGCACCTCCTGGATTGTGTCTACATCATGTAGATGTCCAGCAAAGAGAAAAAACTAAATTGGCTTTCTTCCACTGTGCTTCAGCAGTGACGTGAGAGCAGTGAGGATGGGCTTTGCCTTCTGAAACATAAGCTCTTTCTGTTCTTAGGCAGGGAAGGAATAAGATCAGTCCTTCCACATCAGCACTTTTCTTTATCTTGTTTTCTTCCCTAAGTCGGGGTCTGGCTCATCTGGAAATGAGTCTGCAAACCTTGGGGCTGGGAATCATCTCACCTGATTGTAGTTATCTAAAACTTAGAAGTAAAGTCTAAGATTGTCATCTAAGCTCTCTTTGGTTGGTGAGGAGTGATAAACAGCCCATGCCATTCATCTCGCCCATTCCAGGCATCTGCCTTAGGTTGGGATGATTCATGCATTGGAAGCTCTTCTGTTCTCCACAAACTGTTTGGGAGGTGTAGGTGAGCATTCAGATCTTAGAGACTGTCTCATTGGCTCTTCATTTCAGACATCCAGCAGCTATCTTATTTTTACCACTTACTGTGGATGTTGTCTATGTGTAAGTAAGACAGAATTCTACTGTCCCTTATTTTAAGGAAATCAGTCTGTGCCCATCTGATTGTTCCACTGACTTTGTACTGACTTAGGTGGAGTTGGTGCTATGCCTCTGATGGCCTCAAGGAAAAATGAGATATTTGAAGGTGATAAGTACATCATCAAATTTTGTCATTCTATAAAATTTTTATTTCAAGGCTAACTTTTCAAAGTTGATGAAGGAATATGGAGGCCTGGTTTCCATCAAAAGTAAAGATCTTAATTGCTGTATAGTTAACCTTGTGTTAATCTGTGATATGACTGGTTATCCCCGTGTATCTTTGAAAGAGAAAGACTATAGGCATTCCCAACTTTACATGAAATACAGACCTGAAAGTACAGAAGAAAAAATATAACTTAGAGTTTGGCTAATCTCAGGTTAGTGCTAGAAATGCAATGGTGACAAAGTACTGTGGCAGGGGATCCTGTTGTTGAACTGGGGACAGGAACTAGGCTGACAAGACAATAATAGTGCATTGGCACAACTAGAAAATGCACATCCCTTTTAGACAGACCCCAGAATGTTACACTGAGAAGCAGTTAATACACCATTGTGTAAGGTTCCTAATGGACTGCAGCCAGAATTCTCCATTAACCAAACACATATAAAATATTAATTCAGTTTGAGTTTTGTTGCCAAGCTGGAGAAAGGGAGAAAAGCTTTGTGTATAGAGATAAAGCCGTCAGCATTGAAGGCTAAAGGGAGGAGTTGATGATGTCCTCTGAAATCTTCTATTCTTTTTAAGAGGAGAAGGATTTTATTTTATCTTTGACAAAGGGCTAAAGGATGCAAAGAGGATTAAATGCAAGGCTTGAGCAGTTTTACATTTCACATTTAATTGTCCAAAGGGTGAAGGTACTCCTTGTCTCTGTGCCAAACTCCCTGATCTGTTCCGTACGTGTGGTCTCTGCCAATTAATCCCAGGGTAAGTCTTTAGAAAATTAATAAATGTGGAAACCACAATCAAGTTCCCCAAAAGAGTTTCTTCTAAATAGAACATTTTCATGTGGACAGGAGAGTGAGGACTAGGGTGACAGGAAGTACAAGCACTGTATTTTATCTCTGGAAAACACATGTTTGCTTGTTTTTGTGCTGATATTAGATGTGCAGTAAAACAAAGTATCTGTTTCCTGGGTGCTAAATATTCAATGAACATGGTGAACAGATAAGTTTGTAAGAATTGCCTTGATTTGCTGTTTCTGTTTGTATTAGGAGACAATAAAGCAAATTGTGTTTCAGGCTGAATGAATCAACACGTGCAAAAGATACTGTCCCCACAACCCTACTCTCTTGATGGAAGATATCTTTGTCTGTCCACTTAAGACTCGGTGTGAAAGGACAGCAGTCCCACTGGATAGGAAGAGAAGGCAGTGCAGGAAGAAGCATGTTATGGTTTGACAAAGCTCTGCAGGCTTTTTCACTCGTGGTGTTTGGGCAGCTGTTGACAAGATACTGGAAAGAAAATTATGACCTTCCTAGTGCATCATGTCTGGACATGGTTGTATGAGCACCAAGAAAATGTAAGTGAGAGATCCAGGAGATAAAACATAGCATTTTGATAGAAGAGAGCTGTAAGGGCTAGGAACTCCAGTACAGCATTCAAGAAATTCTTGTCCTAGACATAAGATGTGTCTAAGGAAGTGACATGGGAAGAAGGATTAGTTTGACGTCTTATAAACAAGAGAGACACTAAGAAGAATGATTTCACAAAAAGGGTCTTGATGACAAAAAACTCTTTATCCTCAAAGCAGGATAGGACAGCCATTAGTGAAGTTAAGGCTGTGAATGAAATGGAGCAAATCCACAGTTAAACAGGGCACACACAGATAGGTAGCTAGATCAAGACACAAGATATCCATGCTTTTCTCAATACCTTAAATGAAGTGAGAATGGATGAAATTTAATGTTCTGATCTCCCAGAAATCTTAGTGCATGAAGCTTATCAGTACAAAACTGTATTATCAGGATAATTATTGTGTAGAAATGACAAGAACAGATTTTCCTGGAGGAATCAGAGTGCAATAAGATAAATCAGTTATCCGTGTCATCATTTACCACCAACTCTCTATGGATTGAAAGTTGCCATTCCAAATCAAGAGAAATATTATCATAAGCTTACGCTTTTAAACAGCTGACCATGGCAGCAACTATCCATGAAATATGAAGAAATATCAGAAGCAATGGAAAGAGATTATAGGGAAAAAGAGACTTGATAAGAATTGTCCTAGTGAGGATGTTATGAGGAAATTTTAGTCAACACTTTAAACAGACCAAAATGAAAGACAACCTTCACTAATGCCTTATTTAAACTATAGCTGTTGAGCTGAAGAGTTGCTTGTCAGTAGTGCCCATGACATAGTCAAATTCAATACTTTAGTAGTAACAGTAAGATAACCCCAAAACCATGACAACATTTTTCTTTAAAAAGCAGTCTAAATAACATTCAAGGAGCAGGTTAATGAACAAAGAGTTTGAGTATGTTTTTTCCAGTTTACAGGAATGCTATCTCATAAGTTAGCAAAATAAACTTAATCCAAAAAAGTTACTGCAGTTTAACAGTGATGTAAGAGTTGTGTGTGTGTGTGGGGGGGGTAATTCTAAACAAAAAGGAGACCTTTGAAAAGTGGTAAGGATGCCTAAATAAAGAAAATGGAGAGTGATATAATTTCTTATAAGTGAAATATAAAATATAACAGCACAAATTTAAATATTTTCAAGAATGACTCATGAAAGGCAAAAAATAACAACAATAGCACTTCCAAATGCAACACATGCTAGCAGTCTGCCTGCTTATGCTGGGTTCAGCAAATGATCAAGAGGTGAAAGGATCAGTTGAAGTCAGTGAGTGATACAGCACTGGCTGCTTAGCATGTAGGAAACCCTTCAAGGAATGGCCTCTGATTGGATTTTAGAGAAGAAAAGCTTTGAAAATACACCAGTGAAATGAACCAGTAACAAATCAGTAGGGCAAATTACATTTGCTCATATTACTCTGATATCAGCCTTTTCGGTTCAGTCAGCCTTGATCCCAGAGGAGATAAGTAATGTGACACTAACCTTAAGAAAAGATTTCAGCAGGCAATAACAGAAATACAGACTACTTGATTTCCTATCTGTTTTTCCTTGAGCAGAAACTTTTAACAGATTTAGGGGCAACATACATAAATATGTGTTGTGGATGTGTTAGCATGGCCTCAGTAAGCCACAAACGTGCATTGCAAGCTATGAATTCTCTGAGAGAATGAGTAAGTGTCTGGAGAAGCATGTGACAATAGAGTGTACGTGGTATTTTAAATAGGTTTTGCAAAGGTCTCACCAAGTTAGGATAAAAAAGAAGAGATAGTTACAATTAGCCAAATAACACAATAGAAAATTTTCGTAGTTTTTGTGGTGATCCTTTTGGGGCACAGTTCTTTTAGAGTTTCTTTGGTATGGGGGCTTGTGTTCCCTGACCGCCCTACCTTGAGGAAACAATCAACAGGGATTGAATGGAGATCTGTCAAAATGTCTCTGTGACAGTGGTCACTGAAAGTTTTCTATCCATTGCAGTAGGATCTTGAGAGACTGGGCCAGTGCTTTGGCAGACAAAAGTTCAGGTCATTATATATTAACAATACAGAGGAAAACCTGAAGCATTTGACAGAAGCTTTTACAGTCATGACTGATACTGAGGTGAACAGGAGCTGATTATTCCTTCCTCCTTGTAACACAGAAACTTGAGGTGCCAAAGAAGCTAAAACATTAATAGCACAGAACAAAAGGAATATTGTTTTTCATTATTATATTGTAGAATTGCTGATGAATACTGGAAATGACAAAATGAGATTCTGGTATCTGAATCTACTTGATCCTAAATTTTGTTTCCTGTTTTGTACCATCTCACTGTTCTCTTTGAAATACTTGTGTGAGTGCACAGTCCACTTAGTGTGAGCTTTTGGTCCAGCTGCAAGTACTCAGCTTTTCCTGCTAAAGTGTGAGTTTCTGCAGTCTGAACCTGTGGGTCCCATTTCAACTATGCATGTGTGTTTTCTTTTTCAACAAAAAATCAGAAAACTTCAGACAGATTCACAAAACCAGTTGTGACTGACTTTAAATTGCATGTAAACACAGGACTAACGTTAAGCATACGCTTAAGTTTTGTGGATTACAAGAACATGTTTAAGTTCTTTGCCACATAAAAATAGAAACATGATTTAACAGTAGGCCTGACTTTCCATTGTGCTATTTTAGTTTTATACTGATTTAACTCCAGCTAACTTAGCCATAATATGTGATTCGGTTTGGAGAAGACAGCTTTGGTCTGAAAACAAATTATTCCAAACCCTAGAGCTGGAAGAAGTTCTCTAGGACCAAAGATTTACAAGAAAGGGTGTGATGGCCGAGTGTTAGGCTGTTGCTTCTGGATTCATGATGTGAGTTTGAAAGTCATGCTGGAATTGCACAACACTCAGATAGAAATGTGTGTCTGGCCATGCTGACAATGTTAAAAGCATCCAGATGTGAATGGTTTTGGCTATGGAAACTTTTTTGCTTTCAGTACGCTAGCCCAATTTCTTTGGGAGAATATTTGGACTTCTTCCTCTGGTGAGAATTTTTTTTTTTTTTAACCATAATTTAAAATATTGAGGAGAGTAATTATTTGCATGTAGTAAAATATATGGAACTGCCCCCTACAAAACAATTCTAGGTCATTTCACTTGGATTTCCCTAAGATATAAGCAGATATGAGAAGGGAAAGAAAAAGTACTGTCCTTGATTTGAACTGTACAAGGAACTTCAGCAGTGCTTGACAGGAAAAGCAGAATTTGTAAATATTATGCTAGAAAGGTGAGATGCTGCACCCCAGGTTTGATAGAAGTCCAGAGGCATGTAAATGAGACAGGAGGCTGGATTCTCTGATTTCTGGTTTTGTCTGTTCTTAAATCATAAAACCACTGGCCTGGTTTTGCTTCTACTACAGTTCACGCAGCAGTTTGAAAAAGAGTCATCAGGCTCTTCATAGAATAATCTGGGTTTGTAGTGATTGATTTCAGCTATTCTAGAATTTGAAAGGCTACTGATTTGAAGTGGTTGAGAACTTATTTCAGGGTCATCTTACTTTATTTCTTTATTCTTAATTAATTAATTAGTACGGAAAAGGAGAAGACATGAGAAATCTCTCAAATTATTTGAAGGAAGGATTGATTCTGCTCCACTGATACTCTTGGTCTACAGATGTCCCCACAAAATCTTCACTGAGTACCAGGCAAAGAATTGCAGCAGACATTTCAGTGTGCTCTGGCAGATAAGAGAAATGTTAAATTGGAACAGGAGGTGAAACCCATAGGTACCTAAAGGATAATGATCCTGTCCAGAATTCTGAGTTGCCAAACTGCTACATGTGTTGAATTTCTTGTGCTTCATGATAGAAAGACCAACCAAGGCGACTTCATTGAGAACCTTGACAATGGTTAAAATCCATGTCAAGAAAAAAAGAGAAGAATTGACAGGGAACACAGAGTAATATGCAGGATGTTATGCAAGTGGCTGGGGTTTCTTGAATTTTTTTGCCTCTAATTCTAACTCAAGACTGCAAGAGTCACTCATAACTAACTTTTATGTATTCCTCTATGATGTCTTAGAAAAATTAAAGCTATTTCTATATCTTTGAATTGTTTGCTTGGCTTACCAATTCACACTTATACTGCAGTCTGGTAATACTGCTTTTGTTTTTGGGCTGAGGAATTGAAAACTAAGGCCAGACTGTGTAGGCAGCATAGAACTGATGTGAGTGAAACATCAAAACTCATCTACAGGTACTCTCTTGACAGAAGCAGAAAACAACAGAGCTGGGCTAAACATTTTTTCCCAGCCCATATGGGAAAGGAGGTGCAGATCCTAGGACATGTTGAGTCCAGAGGCAGGAACAGCCACCTGCATGGAGATGTGTGACAGCTTTGTTTTTTTCCATTCTGACATAGGAATGCTGAAATAGCATATTTCCCCATGATAATAAATCCAGTCTAGTTTCGAAATGGATGGCTGGTGTCTTTCACAGATACGATCACAGCTCATCATTGCATCGCTTTCTAGTCCCAATCAGAAATATAACACAAATTAATTTCAGATGTGAAACCTCTGTATGTCCACATCTGGCTTGCTATGCACCTCACTGGGAGCAATATGGGTGCACAGATAGTGGCTTTTTCCATAGTGTAGTTGTCAGTTTCAATTCACTGCTCTTTTTCCCTTGTTCTGAGTTACTTGCTAATGCTGGTGTAACCTCTGTTTCTCTCTCTCCAACCTGAATGTAAATTGACTTGCCACAACCTGCTACTCTCTAGAAATTACAAAGCCTCAAAAGATAATTTGTTGCTGGTGCTGATAGCATCTGTTTATTCTAATGCAGCAGTCAGTCGGGCAGCACTCGCCTGCAGATGGGAGAAAATGACCTTCAGTAAAACTGCAAACTTCACAATTCTGAAACAGCATCTCCCTTGGCAGCTAGCTGCTGGTAATCTGAAGTCAGTTTTCAGGGTAGCAGCAGTCAAGTAAGTATGAAGTGACTTGACATCAGTGAGACAGAAAGTAACCTGCAGCTTTTTGGAGAGTAAGGAAAGATGTGGACATTCACAGTAGGACTGTGTCCTGTGTGCCTGATCTTTTCAGGAGCTTATATTCCTTGCTTTCATAGGTATGACAGCTGCCTTTTCTTCTTTGCCCGTAAATGTCCAATTAGAGCTCAGTTCTGGTGCCCCAATGAAGGGCTGATTAGAGCACTGTCACTTAGTAAATTAGAAAGTCATAGAGTTTAAATAATACACAGGAGTTCAACTGGTTAACTAGTTGTGATAGAATTGGCAAGTGTCACAAAAAAAAACAATTATATGCCCTGTGAATAAACAGAAGATAAATATTTTCTCTTGAGAAGGAATAGTTTTCACTTCATTGGTAATTAATGTTAATCAGTTTCAAAGTTACATATGCTAATCATTGGGATTTTCTAATTCTAAATCCTAGACTTGCAAAGCTGAAGAGGTCTCTAGTTCTTCTCTGTTAATTTATAATAGCCCTACAACACTGAGGAAAATATAGAGACAGAAAAAAGCCAAATTTTAGATCAATATTTTAAAGAGAGTACTATGATCATTAATATTTAATATCAATATTAATTAATTCATGAAAATTCACAGAGAATCATGCAAGGAATGACATAATAAAGAAATGTAACAGGGTAAAAAGCATCTAGTATTGATTTTTTGGAAAGTTGTTTTGATTAACCTTGGTTGTATTTAAAAAAACCCAAACAAACTAACAAAAAACATGACTGATTATTATTAATTGCCAACATCAGCATTACTAATGTTAGCATAAGAATTTTTATAAGCCTTTAACTTACTTCTATATATATTTATTCAGAAACTGGAATGGTGTAGTATGAAGAAGGAAACAGTACATGGATTCCAACTGTTTCAGATTTCAAAGTGTGATTTAAATATAGGCTTAAAGTGTGAACACATCAAATAGCCATGTTCCTGGATCTTGCCAGTCATCCAGTCATTGCTTTAGTTGTTTAATGGTGTGGCAGTGACTGGAAGGAGACATTAACTCCACTCTGCTGACATTAGCAGATGACAGAAAGCATAGTTTGGATCTCTTTGCTTGGATTCAGCATAGTCTGGATCCCTTAATGGAATGGAAATAGCAAATTTTTTTTTCTCTTCAAGATGCTACAGATTAAAAAAAAACCCAAAAAACAACTCTGAGATTTATATACTACATGGAATATACTGTGTTGAGAAACAGGAAAAGGATCGAGGATTTAGATGGATAATTGGCTGGATGTCATCTCTTACTCCTCTCTTATGGCAAAAGGGAGCAAAACAATCCTTGGATAATTTCTAAAACCTACTTAATATTCCTAATTTATATACCCAGGAATTGCTTTACTGCTGTGTTTGGCATTAGTGCAATTGCTTCAGGAGTGCTCCATCCAGATGTGGCACCCACAATTAGAGAAGTATGCTGAAAAACTGGAGATCTTTCAGAGAAGAGCCACAAGAATGACTGAAAGGTTGGAAAACTTGTCTTACAGTGGAGCCCTATATCTCTATAGCTCACCAATCAGCATGTCAAGAAAAGCTCTACAAGGAAAAGAAATTCAGAAACAGAAGCACCTTTGGGTAATAGCATAGTAAGAATAGGCAGTCAGACGTTGGATGAGTTCATATTATATGTATGTCTTCAACTTTTAACGGTAGAAAACTTTTCTTGGAGGAAAACTCAGGGCTGTGATTTATTCTGTCACTGGCAAGTAGAAATTGGATGCCTTTTCCATCAGTTACACTCTGGTTTGAGCAGGTATTCATTCAGAGCAGCCTTGTTGCTGGCCTTCCTTCAGAAATCAAATCCAGCAGACCAATCAGAGTTCTCACTCCAAATTGTTCACATCAGGACAGAGACTTTGCTAGGGGAGCATGGCCAGGCAGTATTGAATGAATTGTTACAGTGTGGTTCCTTTTCTCAAAGGCTTGAAGCCATAGTCTGGCAAAAGGAAGCACCAACATTTTTGAAACAGATTAGGGAGAAGAACCATGTGTCTGGTTCCAGGTCTTATCCCTGATGTCCCCTCTAACAAAACCTGAGCTTGCAATTTTGACTGCTGGGCAGTCTCTGCAGTGACTTGAGGCTTTGGCCACTAACCTGTGTTCCTCTTGAAGAAGTGGTTTTCTCCTGGGCAGCACTCAAGCACATTTTTAATGGCATGGTGAGGAAGTCTGCCTTTCTGCTGCCGAGATTGTGCATGCCCTAGGAGAAGGAAGTCTGCTTGAAATCTTCCCCAGCCCCCAGCATGTCACATCTCACTGTTCACTGAATTGAATCCAAATACTCTTTGATGTGACCAAACCTCCTGTTTGGAGGATGTCTGAGCCTTGGATTTGGATTCTTTACGTTTTAGAAACACTGCTTGCTGGTTTACATTTCTAAGACCATTCAAAAGTTTTCAATTCAAAACAAATCCATGGCTTTCCCTTCTTCCCAGCTTGGCTACTTTGATTTCTGAGACTCTAAATTTAGCAAAGAGAGGCTACTTTGCTCCCTTCTACAGAGAGGTATTGTCACCAGGATGATATGAAACATGGAAATTTTGTTGATGCTTTTAGCTGAAAATGTTTTATTTCAAGGTTTTTTGCTTACTTTCATGTTGATATGATTACTCCAGAAACTCCTTTATAAGACTCGGATTCTTGTTCTTGAAAATGACTCTTTAATCTTGGTTTTCACCATTTTTATTGGACAATTGATCTTCATTTTTCAGTAGTCAGGCTGTGGCAAGAGCCTAGAATAAGATTCCAGCACCTGGCTGCACAGGTTGTGATTCTGAACCAGCCCCTCCATGCTGACACCAGCACAGGTCTCTTGGCCTCTTTGTTTGAGGATCAGAGTAACTGTGGTTATTCAGTTGCCTGTGCAAATCTGGGCTTGTGAAATCCCACCCCACCAGGGAACTGTAAGGGCTATTTCTTGTTCTTAAATCCCAAATAAATCCCAAGTAAAATTTCTCTGAATGCTTGAGGAGGAAATGTTCTCCTATTCCAGACAGCACACAACTTTTTCATCACAGAGGTCACAGCTGTGTCTGAATTAATTGGGAAGCACCTGCACAACAGTAGTGGTGAGCTCTCTTTGCTGGATCTCCAGAAAGGGTTTAATTTTACTCTCTGAGCCTGCTTTTTCATGGTATTTTCATCCTTAATGCAGCTAAGTTTTGGTCAGCTGTGAACACTCCACCCTCTTCATAGAAATTAGTCTATATGAGGATCCCAAACTGATGGGGAAGCTGTCCAGAGCACATGCTGTGCCCAAGTTTTGGAGGCTGTGAACTGTGTTTGTGGTTTCTGTGCTGGTGTTAAGGTCTCCAACCTGCTGTCAGCCATCCATGCCATTGCTGTAGCAGCATTGTTAATAGCATTTGCTTTTGGATTGCAAAAACTGGCTGTACATCAAATGATCTACATTTTTCCTGTTTCCTTTTTGTTATGAAATCTACTTTAAAGCCAAAATCCAACAGCTTTGCAATGGGGTAAGGAAATGGTCATTAACATCCTAAGGTGGTGTATGAATGTGGTAAAGATGTAGTTCCTTAGTTCATCTGAAGGCATTTACTATCATGTTGGTAAGCTGGTATGAGTATTATATTAGTGGTTTATAAATATTCAAGATAGATTGTGTGATGATTATATTTATGGGTCAACAGTAGAAATGTCATCAATAATACATTTTCTTCATTAAAGAGATGCCTTTTGTTTCATTCAGCTGGAGACTTTTGTAACCACTCAATGAGAAAACTATAAAGAAGTTTTCCTTTCTCCAGTATGCTGTCAATATTGGGTCTCTCTAAACAAGGAAAGTATTGCTCTTGAAATTAACTTTATGAGGATTCTGTCAAAGCAAAAAATAATATGAAGTATGTTGTGCTAAATCTTTAAGGACGTTCTTTCTGGAGATATTCTGGAAGGACATTTTACCTGGAACAGAAAAATGAGTTGAGGAGGAATAAAAACCCCAGTTTCTGTTTTCTGTATTTTCTTTTTTTTTTTTGTTATTTAAGTGTATTGTATTGCTAGATTGAAGAAGACCCTGCTTTCTGTTTTTATAAGGATCAGAGTAAATTTATGTGTTCACTTGGGATTTCCAGGCTTTCAAAACCCACTGTCTTCCATACTGGTATTTCTCTGGGCTTCCAGGAATAACAGATATATTTGTTCTCTGGAACAATGTGTCTTCTGGGAACCCTATGTTCTCCCTCAAAAGAGTCTCTGCAGGTTAAATTTTGTCTTCACCTAAACTCTTTTTCTAGTAGGTCTGATAGCTCCAAAATCCTCTGTGTTCAGAGTGAAGGGTGAATCACAATCTTAATTAAGGCCACTGTGTGATAACTTTGCTATTCTTCCAGCTATTCTTGGCTGGTGAATGAAGAGTTAAAAATAGGACATACACTCTTCTCTTTTGTATCTTTGATGATTGCCCAGTTTACAAGAAGGTCATAAAAATTCACAGTGCTAGTGTATTTTGATTAATATTAATATTTACATTTACATTCTGATCTTTCTTTAAAATGCTGAAGAATTTGAATGCATACCACAAAATTAGTGGAATCGTTGTGTTTTTCCAGCATGGTGGTAGGTCACTGGTCATACTGTGATTTTTTCAGCCTAACTCTGATCTTCATGTTTTTAATTCCCCTTAATAAGTTTGTTTAGGTCTAAACTACAACAGCAGAAATATCTCAAACTAAGTCAGTTTTTCAGACCACAGCTGAAACAGCAGTTGAAAGTTAGGATCAGGAACTTAAAATGGGGAAATAAGAGAGAAGTGTATTCTATGTAATTTTCTCTCAATAACTTCTATGACTTCCATTGCAGGCCCCAAGACAAAGAAATTTCCACTTGGGCTGCAGGAGTGAGTGTTGAGGTGTTGGGAGAGGTAGGATGAGAAGGCAGATATGGTGTTCAGATGGTTGTTCTGAGAAAAACATTGTTGACAAATTAGCACAATAGTTTTGCAAAAGAAAAAAATTCTTGCCCAGGATGAAGAGTCTTGCTGACATGGTGTTAAGAAAAGAAAGCCCTACTTTTATTTCATTCTGTTCTCTAAAGGGATTTAGCATTTTGCAACCAAACTTTTAAATTAAACCCAATTTTTTCTGCCAACATACTTTTTAAAGGTGCAACACAACTGTTTTCAAAGCTCCACATTTTCTGAAATACGTTCAATTTGTTGGTTTTTTACTGTATTAAAGTGAGAGACTGAGCTTTAGGGGCTCCTACAGGAGTCAACCATGAACAGAAGTTACGAACATTAGGTTGTGTGGGGCTTCCCCCAGGGTGGGAAGAGACATCATATGTGATTTCCTTAATATTGCTTGGAGCCTGATCTCTGTGCTCATCTCCCTGTGCCAGAAGGACAGCCAGGCACAGTCACCTCAGCAAGCATATACTCTCCCTGCTAGTGCTCCAATGGGATCATTGGTACCAGATATTTAAGGCATATTATGGCAGTGTTACCAAAGTGCTTGGATTCAGCTCAGTGATGTGGCCTTTCAGTAAGCTTGGAATGTAAAAAAAGAAGAAAATAGTTTTGGCTTGTTTTGATCCGGAGTTTTCTATCACCATTCAGAGACTACCCTGCTGATGTGAACATCTCTGCCACAGGGGATGAGAAGGGTGTTTTTGTATTTAGCTATTATTGACATGAGTATTTATTCCTTGTAGTTATTCCCCATCCAGGTGCACTACGTAGGAACAACTCACAAGACGATATAAGCATTGTATTTTATGATCTGAATGCAAAACCTATATTAGTTTCAATCTGCTTTAGGTAACATGTGCCTAGCACTAAATTACCTCTTTTATGTGGTTTGTGTATTACATGCTAACCTCAGATTGCTTTCACGTGTTCAATTTTCAGAAGTTCAAGAGTTTTGCATGAAGAGCAGAAAAATGTGTTTTTGTCAATCCCTTTAGTTTTGGGGCCAAGTTGGGTTTGTAATGGGCAATTTGAACAGCAGTGTCTGCCTGGAAAAGCAGGCGTAAGTAGCTCGCGTGGTGCTGACATGTGTAGAGTTCAAGTACATAGGAGGCCACTAGCAGGGGAAGCCATTTGAGAACTGTGGATCAGAGACTAGACAAGTGACAAGCGGAGCCGCATGGATTGAGAAGCAGCATTACAGAGTCCTCAATTTCTTAAGCTGCCATGCTCTAGAGTTGTAAAGGTGAGTGTATGAATGATTAGACCCAGCCATGGTTCATGCAGAGCAATGCTGTGCCACAACAGGGGGCGGGATTGACCACTCCAGGGCTACTGTGCTCCCTTCTTACTGTGCTTCCTAAGCCCAAATCAGATTTTTAGAGTAAAACTAGTAATCTATAAACAAGTTTTAGATGCCTTGGGAAATGTTTTTGGATGAGTGAACCCACAGCTAATTATTGAGATAGGGTGAGTACCAGCATGGCAGTAGTTTTGGAGAGTTCATGCTTGTCATGATGCCATGTGGATTTCCTAGTCTCCTGCCTTTAAAGCTAAATATCCACAGTTCTTTATAGCATAAAGACCCACAGTGGTCTTCTAGACATTGCACATGTGAAGGATGAAGTGAGCAGGTACAGGGGGTTGTATTAATGCCCATGGTGAGGCAGGAGAAAGAAGACTGTTAAAGTGGGGCAGCACATGACAGTGGTTAAGACAAGGCTTGGGGAGAGAAGTGGAGGCATGTCAATGTGTAGGGACCATGTGCAGGGGATACTCCTCCCATGCTGCCCATGGCCAAGAGCTGTCACTGTGATGAATACCATAGAGTGAGCTGTCAGACAGCATGCTCCTCGTGACTTGTCTCCCTCTCCACAGTACAAAAGAGGGATCCAAGGAGTAAGCCAGGGGGAAGCCCCGAACACCCCCATTTGCAGCACCTGCTTCCTTTGCTCCTCCATGGCATGATCTGTCCCCAGAGGAGGAGATAGGACTGCTCTTTGTAGTCTCTTCCTGGGTGGGATGATCTCAGCGAGAGTCACTTGCGGCACGATGTGGACCCTGTTTCTGTGGAAACAGCAACCAACCAGCAGCTGCACAGCTCAGAACATCTCTTGTGGAACAGGGCAGGGCACCTTCCTAACTGAAGCATTCAGGGCAAGGCTTGAGTGTGCTCCAATTTTGCAAATGGTTCTCGCCTGAGAGCAGGATGCAATGGGTATAGAAGAGTGTAGAGATGCTGTGGATCTATTTCCCTCATTCTTGGTGTCCACTTAGTGCCCACAAAGTGTTTGCTTCTAATCTTACAGGCTCTCTACTAGAGATGTTGACTATAATACAAAGATCTTGGTTTGCTGATCACTGGTGTCTCAGTAGGGTTTTGGTGATTGAGGATTTTTCCTGAAATCTCCAGCTGTATTTGAGACTTTTCGCTGTGAGAAGCTGCTTTGCTCCTGCTTGAGTCTTTGTCTCTGGTCTTAATATTTAAGGTGTCTCATAATATTCTAAAGTATCTTCTGGACCTATATCTTCCTTTCTTCACAGAGGTGCATCCATCCCCTGGGCCATTTGCTTGGGCTGAGTGACATGCTGGGCAGTTAATGAACCCGCACAGCTGTGTTGAAACATCTCAACAATGAATACAGGCTAAAATAGAAACCACAAGCGGGGAACATGCAAACCCTTCCTGTGCCAGAGACAAAATCCAGGGAATGCTGGGCCAAATTGCTGTCTTTTCACGCCTTTCACTAATTAAATCCTAGTCTGTAGTCCATTTGCCTACTCCATCTGAGCTAGTGTCTTCTTAAAAGCTTTATGGAGGTATTTCCATTGGGATATCTTCCACTAACAACAGAAACCATAATGTATCACCTTTAAGGCAGATTCATGTTATTAGGTTGCTTTTGGGAAGGCTGGTTTGCTACAGGCAAATGACCCATCACAGAGTTTAAATGACCACCTTGTCCAGTTCTTAACCTCACAAAGATTTTGTTACAGTTAATCCTTTCCTGATGGCTCCTGAACCCTGTTCCAAGTGACTTAAATGATACGGCTTAAGTCTATTTAAAAGTACGGGTGGAGTATTTGTCCCACTCATTCCAGTAGAGATACCAACCCAGGCCATTCAGAAAGTTCAAGTAACATTGGGTGATACTTGGAATATGAAGATATTTGATTTGTTTAACAATCCAGATGCAGTGAGTGGAAAAAAGTTGCCTAGTTTTTAATAATTTGTGTAATCCTGCCTGCTGAAATGTGAGCAGTAGCTACTATATAGCCAGTTCTCCCAATTTTATCCTGATTTTGCAATGTAATTCTTTTGTAAAAAATAATCTGTAATTATCTAAAAAATCAAGTTCTCGTTAAAAGGGGAAAAAAAGCCAAAAAAACCCAATATCCAAAGTGTGTTCCTGGCCCTTATTCTTATGTAGAATGTGACCCTAGTATACTTCAAAGTGAAATGAAACAAAAGAACATCATCAAAACTTCATGGTTTTGGAGTCAACCTCTGTACACTCATGTTCCATTTTACATACGACTTCTTTTGTTATTGGCATCTCCTCAATCATAAGTCAATGGATGCCCTGAAGCAAAGATTTGATATTTTTTGCTTGAGCTTGCCTGCAAAAGATTATCGGTACTAAATATTATCCCAAGTGTCTGTGGTGTAAGTAATGGCATTCCTTTCTCAAAGATCGCTCCCCAAAAAATCACTCTTTGTTCACACTGGTAAAGAAATGCTGGGAAGAGAGTTTCAAAAGACTCTAATGTCAGGTATAGCTCATCTCTGTACTAAGAATCATATTGACCTAGAAGGCTCTGAGCAATCTCCAGTCATAGAATCATAAAATCATAGAATAGTTTGGGTTGAATGGGACCTTAAAGAACATCGAGTTCCAACCGCCCTGCCATAGGTAGGGACACCTCCCACTAGATTAGGCTGCTCAGTGCCATGTCCGGCCTGGTCTTGAACATCTCCAGAGAGG
>VZTY01015494.1:599572-668310 GCA_013400935.1 Turnix velox
GCCCTTTGACCATCTTTGTGGCCCTCCTCTGGACCCACTCCAATAGCTCAATGTCCTTCCTGTGTTGAGGGCTCCAGAATGGGCGCAATACTCCAGGTGATGTCTCACTGGTCCTGAGTGGAGGGGCAAAATCACCTGCTGGTCACACTCCTCTTGATGCAACCCAGGATTTGGTTGGCCTTCTTGGCTGCGAGTGCACACTGCTGGCTCATGTTAAGTTTATCGTCAACTGACACTCCCAAATCTTTCTCTTCAGAGCTGCACTCAAGCCAGTCTCCACCCAGCCTGTATTTGTGCCTGGGATTGCTTCTACCCAGGTGCAGGACCTTGCACTTGGCCTTGTTAAACTTCATGAGGTTGGCTTGGGCCCACCTCTCAAGCCTGACCCCTTTCTCTGTTTTGTTAGTGAAACCCACCTATAAAGCAAGTACTTTGCTAAAAAGCAAATACTGAACTGGCATCTCCTTTCCGAAGGGGCAACACAGTGCTTTCCCTTCATTTTGCTGGGCAGCCCAGGCCAGCTGTGTGCAGCTGTGCACCATCCCAGCAGCAGAAAGCCTGAAGTAAAGGCTGCCTTGGGCCCGAGCCCAGGCACTCCCTCCTTCACAACCATGAAAGATGTCACTGGTGATCCTATGAGGAAAGAATGAATCTCCTCTTTTAGTCCTTTTTCTTTCTTCTATTGTTCTCACATATAGGTGTGAGAAGATGGGTAGACTTGGAAATACACTGGTTCGTCTGTATTTTTAACTATGTGCTTTGCATTTTAGGTACCCTTGTAAAATATAATGATAGATTTCTTCAATAATAATTACAGTTGGGAAAAAAGCACTGTCCAAGTTGTGTAAGAGTTGTTTTATTCAAGTTTTGTAAGAGTTTAGTAGTTGATTATCTAGGAAACACCACAAGTTTTTAGTGATAAAATGGGCCCCAAAAAATTAAAGAAAACCTAAACCACGGTACACTAGTGATTCTCATTGGAAACAGTTTGTGATTCTCTTATCTTGTGGTGGCAAGACAAACAGTCCCTGGGGAGAGCAGTAAGCCACCTGAGTATTTCAGTCAAGTGATGGAAAACACAGAGTGTGATTTTCCAAATCTCTGTCCATAATCCATCCTTAAATGTTCCCATAGTTCTGTGCAGTTTGGATTTCCTTAATTGTGTGATAGATTTACAGTTGAACATTTCAGATATAATTACCTCTATAATTGAAAACAAAGGAGACACGTGCCAGTCTGAGACATAGCCTCAAGGAAAGGGATTAGTTCATCTTGTCTCTCCCCCTCACACATGCACATACAGATATTTCTGCACAAATCTCTTTCTACTCACTTGTCGGTGAGTTCACTGTCCCTTAACTTCTAGGATGGCCTCTTCTTTGGGCCTCTGGGAAGGCTCCTAGTGGTCATTTGATTAAATTCATAGTTATCATCATATGTTCAGTTACCCAAAAAAGGGTAGTTATATGAGCTTTGTTGTAAGTAGCAAGAGCAAAATATGCTGTTTAACAGTGTTTCCCAAGGTCTGGAGAACTTGCAACATACAGGCCACCAGGCAAGAGCACCAGGGCACTTAATAAAATCACTGTATCTGGTCCATAGAGGATAAAGCTCTTCATGTGAATGTCCATGGTGTGAGGAGTAAACCTTGTTAATTAGTTCCTCTCTTTGGAATCCTTGTTGCATTTTGGACAGACAGCTTGTTTGAAGAATCTTACAGACCTCACTTGTTCTGTCGTTGGAGATCTCTCTAGAGTTATACTGGAATCTACCTACTCAGTAAGAAGACTGCAAATGGGAACTGGACCAGATTCCAAATTTCTGTTCCATTTAGATGTTTTTTGAAAACTATTCTGTTATCACTGTTCAGTCCCAAGTTGTTCAAACCCACTCCCACAAACAATAGGATGATTATTACTCTTTATTATAGGATTGGACTGTGAATTGCAAAAATTAATAAATATTCAGATGTCTTGGAATGTGCTAGATGCAGATTTGGGGCTTTTAAGGTAAGTAGTAATGGTACAACTGAGTGATACTGTGACAAATGACAGTGAAGTGTGTCTGTATGTCTGTGTATGTATATATATATGTAGATATATAGCTTTTGAAAAACACTGTAGAGTTAGATTATAGAAGAGTGGTGTCATTTTTCATCTCTCTGCACCTTATGCCAGGAATAAAAGTTTGTGATGAATTTTAGCAGCACACAAGCAGCTACCTGACAGTCCTGTTGTGTACACACCACAGATGTTGCTCTGGAGACCATACGGCAGCAAAGGGTGACATGCCTGTTTGCATCCAGATGCTGAGTTTTGCTAACAGAAGCCCATCCACCAGTCAGTACCTGCCCTTCTCACTGCACTACTCCTTTTTGTCACTGCAGAGCTCAAAGATGGGTGCAGAAATTACCAAAACACACCAGGAACTGAAGAGAAGTGGGTCTGGGCACTGGTTTTTGCATGCAGCCCACACTTGGTTGTGCAAGTCAGCCCAGGAATGAGGCAACTAAATCCCTGTGGGGGCCTAGATATCCTTTCCCTGTTTGTAGAACTCTGCCCTGCTTACTGAAGTAGTGTCAGAGGGCCTCTGTGGTGCAGCACATGTTTCTCTGAGGGGGATTCATCCCGCTAAATGTGGACATGACAACGCCTACAACAAAGCTGTCTAGACACCCCTTCCAGTGAGCAGAGTGCAAGAAATGTGTCTAAGGACTGACTCATCTTAAACTCATAGTCCAAACAAGCCTGGCTAATTTTGCCTAAAAATATGGCTATTCTTCTCCAGCAGCTATGACATCAGCCCAGAGTGTTCAGGTTGGATGGGAATGCCTGTGCTGTAAAGTAGGCTAGATCCCCCTCCCTGTTCTTGTGTTAACTGTGGCCATGTAAGCATTAACAGAAATCTGGTTTGTTCTGACCTTGTCGGGGTCTTCGACAGTCTGTAGGGATAAGAAAGGAACAGCAAGCTCTTAGACAGTGTCCCATCTCGAATTTTTTTGTCTCCCTCCTTGCCTTATAATGAACTAGGCACCTGGGGTATGCCTCAATGTTTAGTGCAACCAAGTTGGAAACAGTGGTGAGCAATGATTTTTTTTCCTCTGCCTAGGATGTCAGAATGCACTGAGAGCTACTGTCAGTTACACACCAGGTCCTCTGATCTCCTGATATCTCCTTTGCTCAAGTGTAAAGCTGTGTTACAATCTATTGTGCTGGGGGGATGTTTGGCCTCATGGTGAAGAAAAGCCTATAGCACCATACATAGAGATGGATTTTTAAGTTACTGCTAAGTGTGTGTCTGAGGTATTGCTAGCTGTTCCCCAGCTCTGTGCTGCTTCCAGTTCCTGATGACAGACAGGGGCATTCAGCAGACTGGCATACCAGCATGTCTGTTAGGGTAGTAGTGCATGGATCAGGGGATGGATTAAAGAAGTTATCAAGGGTTAGGATCTGGCTTTAGTGATTATGGTTGGATGCATATGAAACCTGTCAACTGTCTGTAATGTTAAGCCATTTTCTGTGCTTCATTATGTAGTGCTCTTTTCTGGCCATGAAGTTTGTATAATATATAAGCCTTTGGGGCAGAACTTTTGTTCCTTTGGCACTCCTTGCAAACTTACTTTTGTTGCTGTTGTGGTTAAATAACCACTAAGAAGCAACGGTTTGGTCAAGGCTCTTAAAATGTATACCTGAACCTCAACATCCCCCTGAGTTGCCTGTATCATGAGTATCATTTCTTCTGATTTATGATTAGGGGAAGCATAGAACAGACAGGGCATCTTAAAGTAAGACAAAATTCTTTGCTGTACTGTGTTCAGGGGAATGACATGTTCCCTTCCAGAAATCCTGGACAGCTGGAGGCAAAGAAAGGCCTGAACTAAGTTTTTTAAAAATGTCCTTAATCTAGAAAATGTGTTTAGGAAAGGTGATTTTTTTACCCTGTGCTCCTTGTTTCAGGTTAGAGTTGAACAATCATTTTCCTTCTAGCAGCATGGGTTTCCTGCAAGTGGCAGAAACAAAAAATGGTGCAGGGAAAAAACTCCACCCTTGAATTCCAAAAATATTGTCTTCCTTCAAAATAAGATTTATATGCAAGAAGATAATCTCTCTTACCGAGTTTTTCCTGTTGCTCTGAGTCCACTCACTGGAAACAAGCACACAATTTTAAAAGATATTGGAAGAACAGCTTGGACACAGAAAGAGAAATTACCTAGAGTCTTAAAAAACAGACAAGCTTTTCAGTAGCTTGGAGCTTGGAACAAGAAGCCAAAAGTCATGTAAGGCCAGTAAAGCTTGGAGTATTCTTGTTACCTTAAAAATAACCATTCTTGGCTTCTCTCATCAGTATCTCTGTTCAGGGATTTAGTTAACTATTTTGCTGAGAAGCTGGATGCACATCTGCAGCTGTGGTGGTGAGTTTTCTTCAATGTGTAAACGGTTGGGATGAGTGAGTGGATGGGTTATTTGAGGGCTGGTGCTCCTGAGCTCTCTTTGTCTGGGATCCAGAAGAGCCTTCCTGTTGAGAAACACTGGCCCGTTTCTTCAGTGCAAGACAAACAACACACCAGCATCTACTCTAGCAAGACAGGGGAAGTAGCAAGCTGTTTCTATTTAATGATACAAACATGTAGCAGCTTCTGAAGGTCTCTAAACAGAAGCAGCACAGATTCCCTCCCAGCCCCCTATTCCTTGGTTTTATTAAGTTCCAGACCCTGAAATATTTTAGGAGATTTGGAGCTGGGGATAGCCATATAGGAACTTGTGCACCTCTGGGATGGAAATGATAGGCACCACCAGATATATTCAGGAACATAATTTCATCTGCAGGTTGAGCAGAAAGTATATGGGAAGTCTTGTCAGCATTTCCTAAACAAACCAAACCTCCAAACCTCCCCCCAAAAAGAGAACAAACCCCAAGTACTAAGGGGAGATTTATGTGCTTTATTTAAACAGAAAATCTTACCATTTCAGAAGAGAATGGAGCATAGACTTATTTGTTACTCATTATGGCATCACAACAGTGCATAGATCTGATTTGGTTGCTTTGACACATGGGTAAGCGTCTAAGCTTAGAGGATCACTTTCTTTGCTTAAGAGGTATTACCTAGGAAACGGGGAAAGGGACACAGAAGATGTTTTGTGACACTCTTGGAACTGGTGATTTGTAGCAAAAAGTTGGGCTGCTTTTTGCAACTTTTCCAAGTGGTCGTAGGGCTGCTTAAGAAACCACAACAGTACTGATGGGCCTCACTTTGCTTTGCCACAGATGCCCTGGACCAGAGGAAAAAGCAGACGGAGAGAGTGCTTTCAGTAGTTTTCAGGTTTTTATTTTCTTTTGGATTGTCTTCTTTATGGTATTTTATATGGGAGAGTCCTTTCATCTCTTGACTCTTATACACTTTAAAGAGATCAACAAATTAAGAAAATGAGTGTACATAGAGCCTGTACATTCTATTGATGACTACATAGACTATTTCATACATAATTGTATCACATGTCTAGTTTTTAGTGTATGAGAAGCATTGAGGTACCTATCAATTGATATAAATGCATACTAAAATGCTATGATGTGGTAGAAGGGCTCTTAGCAGGAAATGTGTGGGAAGTGCTCCCTGTTATGGCTGTACCAACCTTGACTAGCTCAGCTGTGATGAAACCAAGCTGAAGAGACCTTTTTACCACACAGTATTTTCCAGTTAATTATATATATTTGTATATCTGGGTGTGTGTGTGTGGACAAGTGAGATCATCCATTCCTCTGAGACTATTTTTTTTATCCGATCCAGAGGATCTTTCCTTTCCAGGAGCTCAACAACAATAGAGCCAAGAGCATTCTCTCTCATCTGATGTCTGCAATCCTGTATCTGCTCCAGGGTGTGGGCTCCAGGCACTCTAGTAGTGTCAACTCCAAGGACTGGTTCAGCTTGGGTCTGCTGAATTTCCAAGCTCAGATAACATGGGATGTTTTCAGGACAGCTTGGCAGCTGGCCAGGTTCTTGCCAGAACTGGGAAATGGGAACAGGCAAAACAAATGTGTTTAATTTTTTTTTCTTTTGTATGCATCTGAATATGAAAGAAACATGAAAAAGAAAAAAACTGTAGGTTTTTACATATTTGGCATCTGTCAGTGATGTATGTTCAAGAGTCCAGCTCACCTTTAATTCAAACTGATGCCTTCCAGAGTTGCATTTGAGAAAATTAATTTTAATACTTGGTAGAAGTTTTGGGGTTAGTTTTGGTCGATTTTATAGAGCAGATCTGGTTTGTGTAAGGGCAGTTGGTGTTTGGTTTGGGTTTTTTGGATTTTTTTTTTACGAACAGCATTATTATTTTTTCCTTCCCGTATTTGCTTGGATCAGAAGGTTCACTGAGATGCCAAACTGGCTGGCTACAGCTCTGGTACATCTTGTAACAATGCAGGCCATGACATGTCAAAGTGATGGAGCGTGGTATGTACAGTCCAGGAAAGATGTGACAGATTAATACTGCTGATAATGTTTCCTCCTCCGGATCTTTTACTAAAATCCCCTTCCTCCAGGTAGTTTAACTCTTGAGATGCTGATATGGTGAGTGCTTAGAGAAAACTCCAACAACAGCAGTGGTGGACAGTTGAAGTATTTTGTGCTCCATCACAACAGTATTTCTCCATTGTAGACCTGGGTGACAGGTAACATTCGTGAGTTATTCTTCACTAGCAAAGGAATCATAATTTCTGCTAAATTTCTGTGTGATTTCAGGTAGTGTGCTGGCTGGGATCTGCATGCCACTCCTGTTTTCACAAGGAAGAATGCTAAGCAGCACCCACCACAGCATGTTTCTGCAGCATAAAGTGTGACAGTTTCAAAAATACATCAGTGTTGTCTAGGTTAGAAAGGTCACTTGTGGGAGAAAGTTATAGAAGTATGAGGAAAGAAAACAATCAATGTGAAAAAATCCTTTTCTTCCTCTTCCTGTTAATTATCTTCAATCTTGCCCACCTAGAACACACAAAGTGGTGTGCACCACAGGCCAAGATTTGCAAAGGTATTCTAACTCTCTTGGGTTTTGTGATATAAGCAGGTTGCAGTTTTGCTTGGGGTAAGAGGTCCACTAATAAGTGAGAGTACTGCAGCCCTGATCTAAAGGGCAGCCACAAAGGAAGGTGGCAAGCCTGAATTGCAGGCAGGATCTTTAGCTCTTCACCGGAAACAGGAGGGGTGTGCAGAATGAATACATGTCACTGCTGAGTGTAGTGCACCTTTCCTAAAGAAGCTGCAGTCACTTATGAAGCCTGAAGCCTGTAGAAGGCAATGTGAGTTGATATCTGTACTCACCAGGCTCATGGTTTCATTTGTAGTTTCTGTTTCAATCTCAAAGGTTCATAATATCTATGTTGTGGCAGAAGAGACTGTAGAGATGCTTTTAATATCAGGATTGCTCACCTTCCCCCAAGGATGGGTCTGGAGGACTCGGAAACTTTTTCCTACTCATCTGAGCAGTGACAGAGCTCTCCTGGTGAAGGTATGTTCCAGTTTTTACAACAGGATGTGTAAGTAGCATTTCAAAACTTTGGAAATACACTTGCAGCTCTCCCTTCACTACAATAACGAGTGTGAGAAGAAAAGTCTCCAGGTTGCCCTAGCCCCTGGGGTTAGAGAAGACAGTGAATTTACAGTTGGAAGGACAGTGATTTTTCCACCTGGAATCAGGCTCATGGCAGGCTCTCAGATGAATCCTTGATTTGGAATAGGAGCTGTGTTGTCCTGGATGTGAATGGTTTATTGGGAACAACAGCTACATCCAGAAATTCTGGTCTTATTAAAGTTGTAAGTGAGACTTGATGAATTTTGCTTGGCAGGATCCAGAGATGGAAAAGAAAGGGCAGATCACCAGAAGCAGTCTATTCAAATAATTATATTTGTTTTCTGGAAAAGAGAGGAGAGAAGGAAACTCTTGTTAGTTAGTAATTTGTCCCCACCTCTTCAGCACAGCCACTCGAATAGGAACCTGGTTGTTATTTGCAAATATTTGATTTCTTTATTTATCATGAAGCAGAACCTCTGCATTAGGTTCCATCACTTTCCATTTAGCAACTTGATTATCTAATTGTATGCATGACTAATGACTAGTGCCTTGTGTCTATGTTGGAAAAGGTCAGTTACTGCACAGTTTTATTGTACCTTATCCATTCTGCTGTACCCAACCACTCATGCCCTCAGCCAGCAGCCCTCAAAGGGCAGCCTGTGCCATGCTCAGCAGGGATTTAGCTACTTCCTCTAGTCCCAGGACAAGAGCTGGCAAATATGAAGTTTCCTTATTGTGAGTGGTGTGCTCTGAAATCATACCCTGGCTTACCTTGCGGTGACTTGCTCATTTAATCATGCCCTTAAGGATTTTCTTTAGTATCCATGTTCACATCATCTAAACATTTTATGCTACAGCATACACTAAACATTAATTTCAAATTATTGAGAATATTCTCATGACTCAACAACTTTCTAATGACTGTGTACCTTATTAAAGTCTTGCAGCCCTTTAATAACAAAGCTTTCCCTGATCCCTTGGCATTTAAACACCCTGTGTAGCTGAAATTAAATGCATAGCTGAAGTAGTTTTTTTAGGACACTCAATTTAAAGTAAGCCCAAAGCAGCAAAGAACTCTTTCAACATCTCTAGAGTGGACGCTCCCAGAGCTGTCTGTGTACAGTTTAAATTAATTATTCCCTTCATGGAAATTGTACAAGTTGTCCCCCAGGCTCTTTCTGACTGCCTTGATGCTCTTTTGTGATAATCCCTTACTATCCTCTGGGCTTTCTGTGGTCCTAAACTTAACATATAAAGCTATTTTTATCTAGGGGCTAGGGTGTGAATAAATGTAGAGAATGTCTCTCAACATGACTTTGTGTTTGTCAGCCTTCCTTCAACTTGATTAGAAATGCTCAAGCTTTCTTGCAAGCTGCCTTTGAGCAGCCTCTGGTGAAGTAGCTGTAGTTGAGAAAGACTTCTTCCCCCCTGGGTCACAAGAGGCAGCAATCAGCCTGGAGCAAAAGGGAAGCTTGGAGGCAGGCTGGAGAGCTTGGGAGGTGGAGCTTCTGGTCTCTACTCTTCAGTGCACCACCGCTGCAGGAAATGATCTTGGACAAGTCTCCTCCACCCTTTTGGGTTTAGTAGGTGTGACTCAGGCAACCATCCTGCAGTGCCAGAACCTCGCTGTATGACTTTGCTGGGCTCAACTCAACTCATTTAGCTAGAGTTTCAATAGCGCCTGTGGAAACTGTGTTCTCAACCCTTCATTACTTTTAAGTGGGGACATAGGTGCCTCTAGGGTTCTTGAAAAATCCAGCCTTTAATCTTTTATGGAAGCGCTGCATAGATCCCCTACTACAATCCTCACAACCTCTTATCTTTAATGACCATCAAAAGAGAGAGCACACAGCACAAAGGCTTTGTACCAAAATGCAGCTAGCCACAGGTTACGTGCCCCACAAGAGCTTCACCGAGCTCCTCCTGGCAGCAGGGCTGCTTTTGAGAATTCAAAAAAGTGTGTAAGCCTACTTGTTTCTTTGTTTAAACATCAGTTGAGAAACAGCTTCTGCTAGATTTAAAAATAAAAACAAAAAGCCACCAGACCCCAAGCCAACCTAACTACTGTAGGCATCTTGGGACCCAAGCATGGCAGAGCTGTTGTTTGGGGTCAGCCAGATGGATGTCCTTGGGCACTGCCAGCTGTGCTGGAGACCACTCTGGAAGGTTTGCTGCCACTGGTGAGCCTGGTCTTGAAGCTGTCTCATATCTGCCTGGCCCAAGGTTTGTGCAGGGCTACTACAGAGACCTGCTAAAAGCTACAGTGGGATAAACACTAGCTTGGAGTCAATAACAGCTTGTTTGTGAGACAAAACACCTACAAGTTCCACTGAGCACCAGAGGCAAATGGCACCATGCAGAACTCTACATGCCTTTAGAGAAATGGTGGTCTAATGTTCTGGGCCCATGGAGCTGCTTGCGGTCAGTTTGGGTCACAGGTAACATGACCAGCATTCTTCCAGGCCATCATCCTTCTTATTTCAATGTAAACACTTCCCACCTGTCCCAAATACGCATGCCATTCTCTGAGACTTTCCAGCATTGCTTACATTTGCAGAACTTTATTCCCCGCTCCCCGTGCCGCATCTGTTCCCATCACAGCTGTGGCCTCCCTGTTCTGTCTGGCTGACACCCCCAGCCCCCCCTTCCCCTCCAAACCACCTCCCATTCCAAGATCAAAATACTCTGTTTTTATTTATTTATCCTGCAGCTGTCAGTGTTGTGTCTGGGTCAGTGTACCCCAACATGGAGGGACACGCAATACGTGGAAAATCCTTAAAACTGCCTGTCCTGGTAGTGACCAACATACACACCATCAACAAATATATCCTTTGGCCCTTTGCTCCTTGGAAAACAACAGGTTCAGGCAATGGAAGAAATTACATTGGTGGAAGCTGGTACAGATATCCTGCCCTGAACCAGCACTGGGTTTGCACATGGTGACAGAGAAAAGGCAGCACTGAAGACAGTGCTGAAACACCACAATGCTTTCTGGCACTGCCCAGAGATGTTCAAGGCAGAGACAATGGCTGTGCTCTCTCTCTGCCCCATGCACTGCTTTTTAAGATGAAGGGTAACGCTATAGGTGTCACATTGTGGAAGATACTGTTAGGAAGCATCTGGGATGGCACATGGCAGCAAAAGCAGGCACAGCCAGGAGCAAGTCTGATGTTCATCTGTCTCTCTGCTGAATTGAAGTTCAGTATCCAGGCACCAGTTTTAGTGGAGGTGGGGCCGCAGCCCCATTCAGCTACAGCATCCTAAAAAGAGAGGCTGTTATGTGGGCTCACCAGTGGAACTCTCATTGCTACATCAGTGCAAACCCTGCCCAGATGTAAAGTCAGAAGTCTTTAGATGAGTAAAGCAATGAGAGCAATGATGATTTGGGGTTGACAAAATAGCAAGAATTTTTAAATAACCAATGCCTAAGAAAATAATTGCTTGCTGCTGACCAACATGGACTGATATGACATGCATTCTGTTTTTCCAGGAGGGCTTGGACAGTGGCTAGATGAATAAAATTGGGGAAAATTCCCTGCTGTGCTGGTGATGCAGACCTGCAGTTTCCCACTCTGTATGGCTTAGCAGCCACCAGTGAGACCATGCTGTGCAGGTGCTTGTGCCGCTTCATGGAAGAGACCTGCAGGACCAGTTGCCGGTGAATATGCAGGTTACCCTGCTCTGTCTGTGTAATACAGAGTGGCTCCACATGCATTTCAAATTGTCTGTGATTGAGAAGGTACTGAAGTTCTTCTTTCTTTGGAAAGCTTCTTGTTTCTGCACAGATGTCCAAGAAACCCATCCAGTAAACTCCAGATGTTGTGCGGTATCCAGCACCCTGCTGCACTGCGGGAAGAACATTTTGTTGATTATTTTGGGAGACTGCTGTGGCCACTGGGAGCCAGAAATGGTTTGACTCAGGGCTAATCCATGTCAGCAGCAATCACTTTATTCAATGGGGTAGACCCTGAACTTTAGGCAATCACTTCATATCCTCTACTGCAGCAAAATGCAAATGCCTTCTAAAAAAATACTTGTAGTCTGCCCACTGTGAGTGTGCTCAAAATGCTCAACCATGTTACAGCTACACCACTAAACCAGGATTATGGTTTCCTGAGCACTGGGCACAGCTGAAGGCAGTGTTTCCCTGAAAACCTGGGTGCTTACTCCTGCCCACAGCTGTGATTGAGGCTGAGGAAGGACACACACCACAACAGCTGGGCAAGCGGGTGGAAACCAGCTCTTCAGCTGCCAGCCATTGCCCCAGGCACAGCTCAAGTGCACAAGAACTGCTCCCCCTTTTAGCCTTTAAAAAGGCTGAAATTGAAAAATGAAGTTTTTTCTTCTAGTCCCTCTCTTTCTCCTTCCCTAAGAATAGACAACATGTAGGTCTGTCAAAATCATAACAGTAAACTAGAATCTACCTGAGAAAGCAGATGGTAGCAGCAGCACTGGGACCAGGTCACAGGTGCTCTTGGTCAATCTCCTGTGTGATGAGCATCATCTGTCTTTTCACTGGCACCATCCCAAGTGCTGCAAGGCAACTATCAGGTACTTCAATGAGAACCCTGCTGGGATCTCTCTCTTATGTCTCTAGAAGGATATGCTTTTGGTACCCAGGGTCCTGAGAGAAGGCATGGAGATGAGTGGGGAGGCTGTGACAAATAGCTCCTGGTAGGTGTTATGAAAGCTGCAAGGTGGCTGATGTGGGAGTAGGATTGAGAGCCTGGATTAAAGAGTGTGTGAAATGAGTATGCACTTGCTCCAGGCACCAAATTTATATTGTGATAGTCAGTTGAGTTGTCACACTCCTACCTCTCCAACCAGGGGAAGGATGTGCAGGACCCTGAGGGCTACAGACGCTGTGTCATGTACTCTTCATTCTATGCAGCTAATGCAACTCGTTAAGAACCATAGTCCAGATCACACACCCACTCCTTGCAGCTCTGCTTTTGCCCTATATGAGTCACCTCCTTCTTACTTTGCAGCCCCATATTTTGGGACAGTGAGGAGAATACCGAGACCTGTGGGTGATACGAGGTAGGTGAGAGTAGATTGCTTTTTTTCGGGTAATTCTACTCCTTTGCCGCCTCCTATTTTTTCCTTTCTCCAAGGCACCTTTTGAGAAGGCATTAACCTTCCCAGCAGGCACAGAAAGCTGTGATCTACACAGATAGTTATCCATTAATGGTCTATGGCGTATCTAAGTGATGTAAAAAAGCTACCAGCAGCCTAGCAGGTTTAGCAGAAATAGATTGCCTGGAACTACAGGTTCCCATCCTAGTAGCAAGGTTTACTGTCCTTCACATGCAGCTAGCTCCTTGTAGCCAGCTCCTTGCTGTATGCTCAGAGACTGATATTAATGACAAACTATGCAAAAGTATTTCTTCCAGGACAGAATCTTTGTTCCCCTCAGTGCAGCACATGCAGTTATTGCTGTCTTCTGCCCTAGAAGCAGCCACATGTTTGATTCTGGCTATGTATGCAACAGCTTGTGGAACATGCCAAGACTCTCCAGCATGTCAGGCATCAGAGAAATGTAAGACAGGATCTGAGCTATGACAAGCAGAGTGTGTGGCATCATATTCCATCATGCAGCAGGGAAAATGCGGATGCAAAATACGTTCTTGAGCTGAATAAACCATTTGGGCAAAATAAGGACTGAGGTGAACTTTAGTCTCCAAACTTATACCAAAACTGGATCACAAGCCCTTTCATGCTGGTGTGTCACAGTTACCTCATGAAATTACCCCACCTCCATTGCCATCAGCTGTTTTCTAGTGTAGGAGTTTAATTTATCATTCCAGTTGCTGAAAAACACCTGAAGATTGGGGCAGAGCAAACAGGAAATCTGGTAGGTTGACAATGGTGGAGTGAGTCATTTCAATCCTCCATGAGATGCAGAACCTCAGACCCTGACAATTACTTTCCTTTTCTCTTTTTACCTCAGGGGACTTTTTTTTGGACCTGCTGTTTGAGAAAGCATGTCAAATGTGAAATATAATTTTTTTTAGACCTTCTTGCTGCTTCGTGATTTGTGGTTAACATGGTGTTGGAGAAATCCAGTAAAAATCCCTCTGGTTAGCCCAGTTTAACCTAATCTAGCTCAGCTGCAGCCCTAGTGTACCCAGCTGCAACATCTAAATATTTTTCAGGCCAAGCGCTACCTCATCCCATCCAATTACCCCCTCCATCTGGAGCAATGGGAAGAGGGAGGCCTCAGTAATGGGTAGATTACATGTTAGGGCTTAGTTAACATTTGTGGGACAGGTATCCTGATTCCAAAGTGAGGGAGGTGGCATTGTTATAAAAAAAAGGAGCTGCGGGAGAAGAGAACCTGAAATCTTTAGCCCTTACTGGCTACAGTAAGGAGACCATGGAGCTTCATGCCTACAAGTGCTGTTCAGCAGCATGTATCTGCATTTCTCTTTAAGGAAGTCTTGGTGGATACAATGCTGGCCATCTGGAGGGGCATGCAGAGGATGACGACTTTACTGTGCTCTACAAGGGTGGATGTGATTCCTAAAAACCTCACAGGCAGTAACACTGGCTGCACCAGGGTTTTGGTTTGGCTGGAGTTGCCATCAAACTCACCAGTGTAAGTAGTGCTGGATGTACAGACAGGACTGTTGGCTTCATGTGTAGCAGTGACCCAAGAGTTCAACCTGCTTCTCAGGAAGGATTTGCTGAGCCCTCTGTTATGTGGCTGCATGGCTGAACAGTTCAAAGCTGCTTTGGCTACCCATGCATCAGCTGTGCTCGATGCCTGGAGTCACTTGGGGATGTTTGTTAGATTGTCAAAACATTTTGGTGTCAAGGACCTCTCCACAGCCTCTGGTGTGATGTGATCCCTGATTAACAGACAGAGTTTGACTGTTTGGGAACCTGCCCCAGCACTGTCTTATAGAGAAAGGGTAAGATACTGCTGTCTTGGAATGACAGCTAGTGTGACAGTACCTGCTGGAGTGAGGGGTGTGTTGGTTATGTGAGTTCTCATTCGTCTGCTGTGGCAAGTGTTGAAGCTGAAGACAGTACACTCTAGATCCACTTGTCCCACAAGGACCTGGTGGACTTGCAGATGACCAGAATGACTGTTCCTTTGTTTAGGGTGTGTTTGTTAATTTTTTTGGTGGGGGTGAGTAGAGAGAATGTCCTTCTGCTTCAGGCTTTGGTCTGGGCTTTCCCAGAGGCTTGACCACAGGCTTGGGTCCCTGGTGTTTGACTATGGCTCAGTGTGCAAAGTTCAGCTGTTGTCACACTGGAGTTGGGCACATTGCAGCTCCTTGTGCATTCAGGAGGACTTCATGGTGGAGTAAAGCCTGCATCCTCATCCATTTACCTGGGAAGGAATGTGAAGCACTTGCAAGTAGCAAGTATCAAAACCTTGTAGGTCCCAGGCACTGGTGTCCTCCTCAGCATCTGGTGCTGTGAAGGGGCACAGATACCCACAGTGGCTGTCAAGGATGCCCAGCTCCATGACTAACTTGGTGATCTTCCTGCCAGTCCCCCCACTGGGATATCACAGCCATCAGCAGCCCCAACCCCTCACAGCAGAACCCCTGTGACTCACATGACCTGGCCTTCCCTGCATTAAATCCTACTATCAAATTGATGATCTGTTGGTAATTTTGCTCCAGCTGAGTGCTGTAGACCTGCTCTCATGCATCCTGCTCTCCCTCTAGGCAGAAAGCTTCCCCCCAAATTACCCGACCCTCACTCCATGTACCCACAGCCTCTGGCCATTCTCCAGAGCACTATGTATTTTGGAAACAAAAAACCTCTAGTACCTAATTTCAGTAATTAGGCTCTGGAGACTGGTGAGGTGCCATGGAGAAGTGTGGCCAAGTACATATTTTTGGAGGTTGTGAGGCTGAGGCCATTCCTTATTAAGACAGGGAGGTGATGCCCATGCTGCCTGGCTGAGCTTGGGTGTTACAAAAGCTCCCCCCTGGCCCTGTCGTGCACAGTGACATGCACAGCACATCCTAGTAGAGCAGCAGGAGAGGGCCTTTAGAGCAGAGGTCTGCAGTCTGTGAAGTGCAGATGTGTATTTCTACTCTAGAAATAGATATGGTCTCACTGTGCAGTGCTGTCTTCTCTGTTCCTTCTGACACCCATTTACCTCCACTGTCTTTTCCCTCTCTGTGCTCTCCTTTGTGATGTTATATGTGACAGAAAGACTTGTTCAAAGAGGATGCTGTACTGCAGCACTGAGCTGAGAACTCACAGCTCAATTCACACAGGCCACTGAGCAGCTGTCAATCTAACCTATGTGAGATGAGCAGAACTGCAGAGAAATGCTTTAATAGGTTATTTCCCTGTTCTGACTTTGGGATTTGGAGTCTTTGTAAAAAAAGAAGGGCCACATATTCCTGTATAGCTCCTACTGCACAGCAAATAGCTCTGAAATGGCTCAGAGGTTGCTTCTCCCTAATTCCTCAAAGGAACTCCATGTTAAGCACCCAAATGATTTATCATTTTGGAGGAGGGGCCCTTCCTGTCCTCGCAAGGGGAGTCTCGGTCATCTCCTCTGCTGGCATGGAATGAAAAGGGAAGTGAAAGATGCTGAAGGCAGAAAACTGTGCCATCAGCCCCAGGACAGGTGGAGTCACTTCCAGCAGGACAGTGAGAGCCTCACGAGAAGGCTTTCTGCAGGAGACAGGCAGAGGCTTCTGTGTTTCCAGAGGAGTAGAATCTCTTATCCTTAGGGATACCAAAACTATTAGCTAAGCTGAAGAGTCTGACTGATGCTGTATGAGAATCTTGAGACCTCTTTAGAAGCTTCTGAGCTTTATCTTAGCTGGGATTGTGAGACTTCTTAATGATGTGTTTCTGTTTCACAGCTATATGTACAGCAAAGCAATTCATATGTGAATTCACAGGTCAGGGTTAAAGTTAAGGACGATATGAATTATATCCTCTTGCATATCCCCTTCCAATACCCTCCTTTGATTTCATTTATTTTATTTATTTCAGGGTGACCAGCGCTCCACCTTACCTGGGACATTGATCACAGGTTAACTGCCATCTTCACGAACTGGATTTCAACTCCTGTCTGTGATTCAGGATGAAATGAAATCCACAGCTTGAAATCATTTATTCAGCATATCCAATGAAACACAAACATTCTCCATGCTTGAAAATAAATGAGGTCTGTGGTAGATTGATGGGCTGAGAACAAGCAGCCACTCTCCACCCCCATCATTGGTGACTTCCAAGCCTGGGAAAGGGGATGCTAGGGCTCTAAGTGAAGGATATAGTTTCCAATCAGCGTTACAGTGGGAGGTGAGAAATATGATCTCCCAGAGGTGGAGAAAGAGAAAGAGGCAGACACCATACTCCAGCAGGCTTCTTTCTGGAGAATCAAGGAAGGAGCAGTCTTGTGCTTGCAGCACCTGCTATTGAATGCTACCTGCAAGTAGCAGGGCAGCACAGACCATGCTATCTGGCTGACAGAGTCTTTTTTCCAGTCACCTGTGAAGGTAATGGGGCTGCAATATAAGAGAGCAAATGAAACCAGTTGATGAGGTCTGCCCTCTGTGAGATGTAGTAACACCAGCAGCCACACAGAAGGGCATCCAAGCACCTTTTGGGGGGCTAAAATTGAAAATAAACACTGAGTTTGAGTTCCAGTGACACCGTAGAGTCATTTTCAGTTGGGAACTCCATATTACTTGCTCTTCTCACTTTCCCTCCATAGCATGGCAGCTCCAGAGGCACAGCTGAGGATTCAGGTTCTCATGGTACTACGCTTTCCCTAGTGCGGAGTGGCTGCACCATCAGCTAAGTAGAGATGTCCTTGTGGGAGAGCAGTGAACCTGCATTAAGCCAGAGCCAGTCAGCCACTTGCACTTTGCTAGCCCCATTTTAATGTTCATTTAGATAAAAGCAAATTTCTAGAAAATTTTGAAATAGCAAAGCACATGTTGCATGAAAGTGAAGAGACCAGAAAATAAAGGAAACTTTAACTGAAGATTTTGAGTACACACTATTTGTGATTGATTAAGGTTTTTTTATAACCAGGGCAAAGTATACTTCAGAGAGAGACTTTGTGATACGAGGCATTTTATAGATGATGAGCTAATGCAGTGGGTTTTGCAATCAAAGATGATGAAAGAGACATCTCTGGGCTGAGATCCTGGGTTGAACTGAGTGCTTAGTGGGTGAGGGATTTTTTTAATTTAATGGCATGGGCTTAAAAAAACAGAGTGTTGTGCTTGTGGACAGCTGCCAGGAGATGCTGCTATCAAATATGGGGCCAGGGGAGCCTGCTAGGCATGTGCCCTGATTGAAAGACACAGGCCAGAATCTCCTGCCTGTAGAGTCAGAAAGGGAGAGGGAAGTTTTTGTTTCCTTCCAGAGGCAGCAGATGAGCTGATTTAATGGTTTAAAACAACTTCTGGAGTGCTCATAATTCTCTGTTCTTCATTGGTGCCACCTCTGAATATCCCAACCCGCATAATTTATGTGATAAGGGTAGCTCCTGCCATCTGTCAGATGTTGCATCCTTTCACATCAGCCCAAGGCTGCTCGTCAGGTGAAGTGACTTTGCCCTGGTTGCTGTAAGGTCTCTTCACATCCAGAGAGCAAGAAGGTAGCACCTGAGAGACAGATTTACAACTTTTGCTCCTTCCAGCAGAAGGAGGGCTTATTGAACCCATGGGACTTGCTACACAGATCTGCACTAAATCTCTCTACTTATTCCAGGAGGAAGCGATGTAGGACAGCATGGCTTTGATTCCTCAAAACCAAATCACCTCCAGTGGCTGGCTGGAACTTTCTGGAATGTATCTGAAGCTGCTGTACTAGTGATTGGCAAAACTCTGTTAGCTGTGGAAACCAAGTGCCTTTCCCACTTGGACTAGTCTATGGAAGCACATCCCTGTAAAGTAGAGAGAGACCCATTCTGGAGCCCAGCCCTTACTCAAAGGCATGGAAGAAATGCTGTCTCTCTCACTGTCCCATCAGCTCTACTACAATGAATTGCAGAAGAAATTTTTCACCCAAATCTAATTTAAAGGAAAAAATAGAAAAAAAGGAAGTGGTTAAGGGCATATTTTGCTGTGCACTAATGAACTGTAAAAGGTACAGAGTCTAAATTTTTCAGATGTTTTGAAAGCAACTCTGCAAAAAGCAAAGCACCTCACAGAAATCTCTTTGATTGCTAGGTTGTTTCCTACAAAACCAAAGACTCCTTAAGCTGAGGATCTTTCCTTTTCCCCTTCCCTTCTCCCCACGCTGCCTTCTAACCACTGACAGTGGTTAAAAATATTCATGTTTCAGTCCAGGACTTTTATGTGCATCTCCCACTGGATGTTTTTTTCCATTCCCCTGGGGTTGGGCAGGCCACGATTATCACCCTAATAGAGTTAATTAAGAGCCCTGGAGCCCTGACATTGTTTTCTTTGGGACCAGACTCATGGCTAGGGCCTCTGAGCTACCCACTCTGCCCCAACCCTTTCTCTGAAAAACCAGCCAGGCAAAATACAGGAGCCACGTGTGTCCTCCTTCCACAGCATGTATTGGGGGAGCAGATACAGATATCTTCTCCTCCATGGCACATAGCTGAGCTCAATTGGATGTGGTAAGTTTCTTGGAAAAGAACAATGTGTGCTGATTCTTAGCTGTGAATTGGACTATAATTCAAATAAAGAAAAATAACTCTGGGAAACGAATCAGTGAGACAAGGTATATCCCCAAGAAGTCCATCTCCAGGATGGACTTGATGATGGCAGAGTGGCAGGCAGCTCAGGGAGCAGGTGAAGCCCATGAGGTTAGGAGTGCAATTGCTTACCCTTAGCACCTGAGAGAGTTTTCCCCCCCAAAGTGAAGTTTCCTTCTTGTAACAGCCTCACTAAGGTCGATGAGAACTTATGAGAGCAGGTAAGGGCTTTCCTTTTTAATAAATGCAGGAGCATGGGGTTACTCCCACATGTAGAATAAAATAATAAAAGGCTTTTATGTGGGAATCTTGCTATCCTCTGGAGAGTTATAAAGATCAAAGACTTAAAACAGTGGCTAATTGAAGGTGAGGTTACTACTGTGAAACAATTAGCCCATGTATGCACCTGTGAAAATGGAGAGGTGTGTTGCTAGCAAACTGAAGTGTCTGCTATAAAACTGTCCTCAGTTTTAGGGGATGTTAACTCTTCCCTTTCTGAATTCTGATTTTTGTAACTGACCAGTATGAGTCCACAAAGCCTAGTACCTCACTGCATCCTGTCCCCTTCCTGGGCTTGTAAGAGGAATATGATTCCAGAGAGCAAACATAGGACTTAAATGCTAGGCAGAAAATCGAAAGGGCAAAGTAGCACAGAATTTTGGAGAGGTAACTATGTTACTCAGTCCATGAGAGCCGTTAATGTAGCAGAGAAGAAATTTGAAAGGTAGAATTATGGGGTCTTGAAGTCTTTGTCTGCAATATTTACAGGGCTATTCAGAACTTGAAGGACAAGAGTAAGCTATTGCCATGAATTGAAACTGCCAAACCTACAAAAACAGGATGAGAACAGACAGTTTTCCACAAAGCTAAAGATCCCCAAGGAGGTTTCTGAGCTGGGCAGTCAACTCCTGCTTATTTACTAGTGCTATGGAAACTATGATGAACCGCAGAAAAAAAAATTGCATTAAGAGTAGTGAAGAGGGGTTTCAAAGGGAGGGAGTTAAGCTGGTAATTGAACAACAAAAGTGCCTTGGGAACTCATGCCTGAGAAATGTGAGTCTGGAAAGGCTGAGTAGAGCTGATCCAGGGTACCCAGTGTTCAGGAGACAGGGCCTGGGGCTGACTCTGTGATGAGCTCTGTCTGGTCAGAAGAAAAGACCAAACATGCACAGTGACAGAAAAGCCCAGACCTGGTGTTTTCACAAGGGTAATGGCCTGATCTAGGGTCTTTTGTTCCCCCATCAGTTAGAGGAGAGGCTGATGAAGCCAGGGAGACAGGATGGAGGCTTGGAGAACACTGTCAAAGTGGAGGAAAAGACTCTGCTTATGACAGCTAGTGAGATAGTAAAGAGGATTGTGAAGCAGGGATGAAATTACAATTAACACAGAGAAATATGCCTATTTTCCCTTTGCTTTTGTTTCATGTGAGTTCCCTATGCAGAGTTAGGAAGCAAAAGTCTGTTCCCTCCTGAGTTTTTCCAGTTCTACTTCAGGTCCTTGCAATGTCTAAGTCAAGACACCTGAGCTCTGAGATTCAAAACATGGCTGTAGCTGCTGCTTAACCCCTCTTTTCTCAACAAGTATCTCCTCTCCTCCCTGCACCAATGGCTTAATTGTATGTGTTCATGTTGACACAGGGTGGAAAGAGGAAAGTCTTAGTTAAGCAATTAGTTACTGCCATAGTTACTGGAGGTACTGCCACGGTGTAATTGAGCACCATTAATGTTTGGTTCTGAAATGCAGCAATTATCTTGTTAATTGCAAGAATGTTCCTTGAATTCTAACACATTTTCATTCTGCTGCCCATCTAGGCTGGTGTGGGACAGGGGGGAAGCAGGCAGAGAGAAGGAAGGAAGCCTGTATTCTCTTGTAAACCCTGCCAAGAGCCCAGATTTAGTGGTGGTTTTTGTGTTGCAAGCACTAAGCATTGAGCTGGCTTCACCCTGCTCTCATCAAGAGCTCTCAGCATGAGCAGAGCATTCTTCGCCTTCCTAAGGCAAAAGGAGACATGTGGTGGTGAAGCACACCCTGCCTGGGCTAGCTCTTGACCTTTCTGGATCTCTGCCTCCTTTCAAATGTGCAAGTCATTCTCCTACGGCACTAAGCAGGTTTCTGGTCTCAAGGTTTGCTGTCCGCAGCCTGTCCTTTGCCAGGAGCAATGATCTGAGCTTCAAGGGGATGGGACTGGCCACTAGAGGGTAGCATAATTAAAAGCATAAGAAGGGCTCCTTTCTTGAAGTCGGCCTGTCTGCGCTGGGGGCTGCACAGCAGCGACGGTCAGACCTCTGCAGACCCTGTGGATACAAAGTGCCTCCAGGCACTTGACAGATGGATGGAGCAATGCAGGTGTAAAGGCAAGCTCATGGTGAGGAGAGGACTTGCTATGGCGAAGGAGGAGCATGTAGCAGCAGAAGCAAAGCAGGGTTCCCAGAGCTGCTTGTGCTTTTCCTGGCCACCATCCTACTTGCTCCCTCCTCACCAGAGTCCAGGTCCCAAAGGAACCTTTTAGTTTGGTTCTGCTGGTGGCTTAATATGATTTCTTGAACCACAGCTCTGAACCCAAGCTCAGAACTGGGATATCACCAGGCCAGGTGGACAATACCAAGGTCTTTTTCCCATTTTCTGAATTAATACATCTATAAAAGACCTTGTGGGTTAAGAATATTAGAGGATGTACCACTCTTCTTCTGGCCTGTGCTGGCACATCCAGAGTGCCATGCACTCTAGCAGATGACAATGAGACCTGTTCTTAAAATCACACTATTGTATGAATGGAGAGAAGCAAGTGCTGGATCACACAAGAAGCCAGGTTTTAATTTTAAAGCATGCCTCTGGAGCCAAAGGTCAGAGTGGAGCCATCCTCCCTTGAACAAAATCCCTACCATGACACTATCAACATGATACCTAAAAATGCAGCTGTGCTCTCGGGTTAAAGCCCTGGCTCTGCAGAGAGCACACTCCGGCAGGATCAGTTTCGAGGACAGAGAAATGTGGTGTCTGACGCACACCAAAATGTCTGTCTCCTGATGGGCTGTGCAGGAAGGGATCAAGCACGCCCTGGAACTAGGGCTGTGACAGTGGCCAGCACGCGTCAGGGGGTGAATTACAATGTTAATGTAGTTAATTGGGAATCAGGAGGAGATGGTGAAGGAGAAGACAAATGCTTTTTTTAATAGTTGTATGTCTGATTAGAGCAATTGTATAGCACTGGTAGGGTGAAAGAGCTTTTAGCCTTGAAGGTTATTTGTAGCACGTGTGAGGGTTATGATGTTTCCTCACCATGCTCTGGCCAGCACTGGGGCACCAGCAGGTGCCCTGCAATAGCAGAGAGCAGTGATATGACACTGTTGCAAAAGAACCTGAGTGACTCAAGGTAGAAATTTCTCATCACATTGAAAAGGGCCAACCTGAAATTGATCCTCAGCAGTTGCAGGGTATCACCGCAGTGGTAGCAAGACGCAACAGCACAGATCATGACCCATTTGGTTAACGCATCTTCAGTGATTGTTGACACCAAGGACAGCTTAACTGGCTTTTCCCAGATTACCCTAATTGTGAGGCGACTCCCCAACCAAGCTTACACACTGGTTGACCCCCAGGAATCCTTGTAATTTTTCATCTTTTGTATGGATTTTATACCCCCATTCAGATACATAGTCTAGGTGCAATGGGGAAGCTATGTAGGCTTCCCACCTTGTTTTCACAGGCTGACAGGTGATCTGGGGCTTGAGTTCATGCTCTAGAGAGGAGTGTGTGTGTCCATGTAGGTTTATGGTCACATTTATAGTGACAGTGATGCCTTCTGAAAGAAAGTTGTCCTCCCTAGAAAGGCAAGGGTGCAATGGTCCTTGAATGTACAAACTCCTTGGGAAGTGAGAATGTTCATCTTGTGCTTTCCCTGCAGCTTCCAGGTCCCCTGTGCCTCCTGCTTCTCATGGAGAAGACTGCACAGGGGTGGCAAGCAAAGTCTAGGAGGTCCTGGAGCACCTTGCTGAAAGAAATGATGGTTCACCAGCTGGCAGCATGGGTGTGAACCTCTTCCCTGGGGCACCCAAAGCATGAGCAGTAGTACACCACTGTATTGAGTTGTGTGTGGTGGCTTTTTCTTGTTGCCTTAGGGAACAAACACGTCTCTCATTAGCCCTCAGGTGGTCTGGTCTGGGCTCTGTATTCAGGGTGGCACACTGCTTCCCTGGCCTGACCCTGACCCTGGAGCGCAGTGGGAGGAAGATGACTGGGAGGAGGAGAGCCTGGGGGCTATTTTTGCTCCCATATCACTATCTAGTTAGACTCCAAGATGCTGCCCTTCACTGCTGTCTGCCGCCCCGCTTGCGCTGTGGCTCTCAAGTGTTTACCATTGACAGGCTGTGAGCAGATGGACTGGCAAGATGAGATAAATTTGACCCAAGAAGATGTCATTTGAGGAACAGCTGAGGCTAGTGTTTCACCAGATGTCCCAGCTTTAACCCATTAGCAACTTCAAGGAACTCAGCATTGTCAATGGCTTAAACACACACTGTTACCACACAGACGGGGGCACAAAGGCTATTGTTAAAATTTGCCCAATAGGCAGATATTCCAGGTTTTCCAAGGCAGCTGACATGAGTTCACACCCAACAGGGGATTGCAGTAGTGATGTGTACCATGGTTACATAGATGGGTCTGTGAGCTTGTCTCAAACAGCTGGAGGTAGTCAAAATGTTACCCATTTAGTGCTAAATGAATCCACTGCTGCACAAACCAGCAGATACTGTGTTATGACAATGCTAACAAATGCTCTCAAAGGCATCTGATTGGGGTGGCTGGTTATTGCCCTTAGCAGCTCTATCTGTATTGAGTGTCCCAAGAGACAGAGCTGGTTCTGATGCTACATTAAATATGCTTGATGGCTGTGCTTCTCAGACTGTGATTTTGTGGGCTGCTCCTCACCTAGACTATTCTAGACCTTTCTAGACTGCACCTAGAAAATACTGCAGAGTGGTGAATGAGCCTGCATGAGTGGGTGGATGTGCATCCACAGTGACTGAGTGAGAAAATTCATCTTTTCAGTTTCCTATGTCCTCCACTGAGGGCAAGCCCCTGCATCTGCACCCCACGTTTCTGTGACTGCCAGTATGGTCCTCCAGGAAGAGTTGTCATATGGCATTTAGATACATTTAACAAATCGTTATTCAAACTGGTAGAATGAAATTGTGGTTGTTCTATGATTTGTAAGGTCATCCCTTAGTGTAGAGATGTGGGATTTGCAGGTATTTGAGCCAGTGAGACAAGCCAGTTGTGGCCTGCTTGTGGAAGTACCACCCACCTTCCACTGGTGCCTTAATGCTGATGTCGGAGGTGACTGGTTTTGTTGGTATGGCAGCTGGGACAGTGTTGAGGGCAGAGGGAACATAGTCTATCTGTAATTTGGCCTCGAACCCCTTTTTATGTCAGGCATGTGAATTGCTGAACATCATGTGGGTTTTTTTCCAATGTGGAATCTGAAAAAGGCAAAGTTTTTCAGTGTCTTGTCTTAAACCTCAACTTGTCACCTTTAGCTCTGGTAAATCCACCCAGATGCATGCTCCCAACTGATGTATCCAGAAAGGTGAGGGGAAAATGAGCACCTTCCCATTAGCTGGTGTTTGCTAATGGATGTTTTTTACCCCAGGCAGATTGCTTTCTTCAAATTAATTGCCTTGTTCAAGGCTTGATCTGGGAGGTGGAAGAACAGCTTCTTTCTTTTTATCTACAAGAGTGTGAAGGGGTGTTTGGCATTACAAGCCTATTTCAAATGCTCTCAAAAGCACTTTTCTTATTGGGCATCTACTGGGTGATTTTGGAGAAGTCACAGGTTCAAATTTGCTCTAAAGCCCTGGGATGGATCATCCCTCTTGGCTGTGGTTTGAACAGTTTTCTGCTGAATTTTGTAAGATATTTAGGGTTAGGTTTTCAGCCAGAATAAACCATATCCTTGGATTCTCATAAATCTGTCTTTTCCCCACTGAGAAGACAGCATATATTTCTGGAACTGTTGGTGCTCAGGAGGACATTAGCACTGAAGTCATTGAGCAAAAAGTCCTAGCAAAGTCTTTCCCTTGCAGCCACTTTAATCTGTGCCGGTCTCCAGATTTTCAGGGAAACCCTTCCTGAGCTTGAACACAAAGCTAAGGGCTCCCTACTGCAGGGGTTGGACTGCAGAGAGTTTTTCCACTTGAGCAGGACTCAGAGTGCTCAGCCACGAATGCCAGCATTTACAGAATCTGCCCAGCTGCTTTGAGATGTGCGTGCTGTTTACATGCAGACTCCAGCTGGTTGCTACAGTAGGATTTAGCTAGGCAGGGTCTGTTGGGGAAAAGCTTCCCTCTGCTATAGAGATGAAGCAGTGTCTATGCTGCTAGTAGGACAAGCTGACTGTTTTTATTACACTGAGACAGGAGAAGCCACAAAATCTGCCCCAGGAAGGAGACAGAGTTCATGGTGTTAATCTTCACAAGAGATGCTGGCACTCCCAGTGCTGCGGTGTTTGATGGTTTTGCCCTCCTCGATGTGACAGCTCAGTTGTGACTGAGGAGGGCAAGTAAAGAACAGAAAGTAAGAAATCCCCTTTCCTGCACTAGCAATTCTGATTTGGGGCACAAAATGGCCTCTTTTTCTGTGAGATCACCTCCTCCCCGCACTTCCAGTCCCTTTGTGTGACAGGATGGGAAGACAGGATTGCGCAGACAGGGTTTATTGAAAATAGTGCTCAGCTGAGCAAAACCAGGAGCTGTTCTATGCACCAGACTGGGGAATGCAGCATCACCTAGTAACCTTCCCAGGTTGTCCAAATGGGAATATGTGTTTTATGTTTGAATGTTTTAATGGAATTTACTTAATTGTTTTTTTTGAGAAGGATTTTCTGTTCCTCCCACTCTTCTCCCCCCCTCCAGTGTGCTGGGAAGTTCATCCCAGAAAAAAGGGAGACTAGAGAATGTGCGTCTCTTGGGGTTTTTTTTGATAGCTGATAAGAATTGTGGAAAGTCCCATAGGTGAGTATTTTCCTTCATTACTCAACAAGACTTGGCACTAATATTTCTTAGGAACCTGCCACTTGCTCTCTGTGTCTCTTTTCAGACAATTTGATTGTTATGACATGTACAGTAGCTGAAACTTATAATCCATTGAACTGAGGCCAACATCTTCTCAATAGCCACTGATTTGGAATTCTGTGATTTTTGAGAAACCTGGTGCAAATGGTTGACCCCTGGCTTTCCAGAGGAGATGAACACTGATAAGTGCTCTGGAACAGGGCTTGCTGTGTTCTGAGGCTAGCAGTTCTAATGAGATCTGTGGATCAGCTCTGCTCTGCAATCTCATTTATACTACTGCCTAGGGATTTTTAATGGGAATTTTCATTAGATAGAAAATAAATATTTTGTCAGAATAAAAATTGCTGGAGCTTATCAGCTCTTTTTTTTTTCTGGCTATCTTCCTCAGTCAATGTTTCCTGAGTAGAAAAAGGGGAATCTAATGAAAACGTATCATCTAGGAAAACTACTCTTGACAAGTGGAATTTTGGGAGATTGCTGACCTCTTTGCTTGACATATTTCTTATTTGAGATGCAATTTTTTGGTTTAAAATGTTATACAAGAATTAGAGGATTTGTTTTGTTGTGGCTTTTTGTTTTTCTTTTTTGGAGTGGGGTTTTTCAATCAAGTGCAAAGAAAAAGATGCCTTCCCTCCATGTAATGGGCATCACTATGATGTGTGCAGTATTTAATTGGATAGCCTATGCTAATTTTAATGGGTAGTGGAAATGTGTAGTCACTGATAATACAGTTATGGCCAGACCTGGCAAGGGGAGAACCATATTAACCCCCTCATGACTTGTTGGTGCCATGTGTGCTGTATTTTGTGCAAGCTGCCTCTCCAGCCCCTCAGTCTGTGATCTTCTTCAATCCTCACTGCATGGAAGCAAGACTTCACATGGGAAGTGGCTTTAGATGACCTTCTGGGAGAAGTGGGTAGAAGAATCAGTGCTCCATGCTGGCCCTTAGCATGCACCATTCTGCAGTGCATAGGTTTTTTGACCTCCTCCCTCCACGCAGCAATCCCAGGTGATGAGAGAACCATTCTTAGAAAGGACTCCAAGAGCTTATGGGGTTGGTGGTATTTTCTGATCAAGCTTCCCCCAGGCAATGCAGACATTAGCTTGTAAGCCACATGTATAAGCCTCTCACCTCAGCTGGGGCCACATGGCATTTGGCCTGGCCTCAATGGTAGCAGCAGTTAATTTTCAGAGCAGACCTTACAGGAGATGCAGCCTGAGGAATGGTCGGGTTCACCTCTAGGATGGAACTTGGGGGTTCACTGCGGGCCAGGCAGGAGGAAGTCACTACCGCTGCCTGGCTTAGATCTTCCAAAACTGCTGAAGGCAGAAAGGTGAACAAGCAGCAGACAGCAAAGGAAAGATTAATTGGCCAGCTGCCTGAAGGGCTAGTTGGGGTTGTATTTCTTGTTCTTACCCTTGCAAATTTCTACAGGATTGTAAATCTTGAGCTGCTTCCCAAATGAGGAGATTTCAGGTGTGTTTTTCTAAATAAGAAAACCCAAGCATACTTAAATTCTTTGAGTCAACATGCAGGAATTCCCATTGGCTTTATTACACGCTGACAAGCATGCTGGGGAAAGCAGAACAGATCAATGGCTGCGTTTGAAGCCGGCCATAAATTACTGGTGACACCAGGCAGCAGATTGACTGACTAGCCTTGTTCCTCCTCCCCTCCCAGCACACCACCACTGACCCCAGCTTGCCACTGAGATGTCTGGGAGGGTTGCCTGTGATTAATGCTGCAAGCAAAACCCTGGCCCAGTCAGAAACAGGCAAGCTTGAGCCAAAGGTCCCTGGAGGGAAAGGTCAGAGGACAGCAGGACCAGTTAGACGAGGAGTAAATGTAAAATGGTAAAATCCTTCCCAGATCCCAGCACCTTGGTCCCATGGCTGTATGTGCTCTTTTCTCAGAACTCCTGTAAAATCCTTGCTTTACATAAATGTCTATTCCTGCCCCAAACATGTCCTGTGAGTGTTTAATGTCATGAGCTGAGCACCAAGGATGTAAAAGCTGCAAAGCAGACGGGAGAGTTTCTGGTGCCAGACGTGGGAACTAGGCTTCTTATGGGTTTTAACGTTTTGGAAGGAGCCGAGATGGGCAAATGGTTTTGAATTTAATATTTTCTTCACTGGAAATTGTAGCCTTGGGGTAACAGAAAATCAGACGTAGCCCTGGTCTAGACAGGAGAGGGGTGTGAGAACCTCCAGAGTGCCAAGCTCTCCCCTCCTCTGCCCCCGTGTGCCAGGGCTGGCGTGGGAAGGCAGGGACGACAAGAAAAACTGCTGGAAATATTGTATCTCTCTTCTTTGAATCTTTCAGACCACTCCTTTGTTTCTGCTGATAGGTTGAGATCAAAATTAGGGAAATGATCATTAAAAACTGAAAACAATAGAAAGCACAGACATTCATCCAGTTTGCTTGAAACCCTTCTTTTTCAGGCTAGATATAAGAAAAATATGATGAGGCTAGTGAAACACTGGAACAGGTTGCCCAGAGAGGTTGTGGATGCCCCCTCTCTAGAGGTGTTTAAGACCAGGATGGACAAGGCACTGAGCAACATGATCTAGTGGGAGGTGTCCCTGCCAATGGGAAGGGGGTTGGAACTGGATGATCTTTAAGGTTCTTTCCAACCCAAACTGTTCTATGAATCTATGATTCTTTTTTTTGCAGGAGGAGAGAAAGATCTAGATGTGAAAAATAAACCCTACTCCAGTTTCAGCAGTGGACTGTCACCTCACTTCCACGTCATCTCTCTGGAGGAAACAGTTAAGTAATTTAAAAAACCCATCCCTACTTGCAGCTTACATGGGAGCACAGGATACTGGGAGTGCCTTGTGCTGGTAGATAACAGTGGGCCAGAACCGCAGGTCTGCCTTCAGGCAAGATCTTAATTAAAATTTATCTATATTATATCAAATATTTTTTTCTGAAATTTTTCAAAGATGTTTCCATGTCTTGTGCTAAAAGGAAATCAAGGGAGTATTTTGCAGGATATGGACATTCATACTTTTTTTCATCTAAATTACTTTTTTTTTCCTTCCACAAAGATCCAAGTCCTGTGCTGATGCAGTGCTCAGTAAATAAGAAATCTTGGTTACATTGATAGATATTTCTCTTTTTTAAAAATAAAGCTGTTTAAAGATTTATATGAGAAGCAGGAAATGCCATTAATGATAGTATCTTCAAGGTCTTCCTCTTCAAAAAGCAAACCTGTAATGGACAGTTAAGAGCCCTGCCCCAGTTGTGAAAATAAGCTCAAAATACAGTAGAAATCATCCAGTGTCAGGATGACACCCTTCCACCATTTCATACAGTGCAATTGTGCAGTGTTAATGGATCCTGGAGAACTTCTGCCAAATGAAGAGGAGGGAGTTTGATGTTTGCAGGCACTTTGTTCCTGTGATCCAGGAGCTGGCAGCTCTGGCCAGGTTGCTTTCTTTTGTGTTTTTTTTTCAGGGCAAAGTGAAGCAGTCAGAAGTGGAAACTCATGCTGAGGAGATAGCTTTTCTTTCCTTGCAATCATGATCTTCTCAAGCACAGCTCAGTTTTACTTTACAGGGTTTCCCTTTCATCTGAAACCTTCCTGTTTCAGGCAGGTTAACTTGCCAAGGTGCACCTTCCCTTTCATAAATATTGCAGTAGCTACAGGCTATGGAGAGTTAGCCAAGCAAGTTCTCTTCATCTATCATGATCTCACCGCTCCCTTAACCCCCTCCTCTCCCACCCTCTCATTAAATAAGAACAAAAGGTAAACCATAACCCTCTCACATGCCACATGAATATACAGAATAATTTTCCAGTTCTGCCCAGTTCTGGTATGGCAGCTTTGTGGTTGTGTAGAAAATGGGGCATCCCTTGTTTTGGGAGCACTTGCAACCTCCTGTTCAAACTTGTTCCAAGCTGGGCTGCCCAAATGCTGCTGAAATAACCATGAGGTATCAGGCATTTTCTATACCCGTGGGCATCAGTGGTTGAAGGACCTGTCCCTGATCCCTGGTACCTAAGGGGCAGCTTCCCAAATTCCTGTTTCCCTGACATTTAGGTCATCAAACTTTTGTAGAGCTACTTTCTCTGGTGGTTTATAGGCTAGGCCTTTGGGGAGCTGGCAAAAATGCTGCCCTTGCCCTCTGTAGGTTTCCTCCTCTCAGGGCTTGCTGTGCTGATAGCCACCCTCTGCTTGGGCAAGGACCATGGGCAGCTCTGCAGCTGTGTCACTGCCAGGAGCAAGGGCTGCTCTGCCTCCCACCTGGGTTGCAGGGGAGTTCAGCTTAGTTCTGCAAACAGAAATGACTTGAAATACAGGTTCCCAGCACTCAGCTAAATGGAAGAAGCTTTTCTTTCCCTGTGGCCTTCTGGCACTGCTAACAGAAGGGAGAATGGGGTTTGTGTGCACCCCCGCTGCAGCTCTGTTTGAAGCTCTATACATGTGCACGTGTGTGTGTATGTGAGTGCATAAAGACACACTTTAAATCAATATTCTTTCACCATGCTTCAGGGATACAATTGCTTCTGGTTAAAGAAGGAAAAGCCAAAGGTAAATAATGGAATGTATTAGCTCATGGAGCCATTCCTTTGCTCCAAGGTCTTGTACAGAGGATACACCAAACACAGAGCTTTGCATAGTCCCATTCGTGGCTGCATTACAGCAGTGCCCAAGATGATCTTACCATGCTCACTGCTCCAGGTGGTGAAGTTTCCACAAGCATACAAGCCTGAGGACATAAGGTGATGAAATAGGTGAAGGAACTGTAAAACGATATGAAGATGTTCTTCCACTCAGTAATTTCAGGCAAATGAGGGGCTCAAGAAGGAAACAAATTCTGTTTCAAATTTTAGGGGTGAAGTTGCTACATTCAGACAGGTTTTTCTCTTGGAAAGCACAAGCTGTAATAATCACAAACTGTTGTAAAATCTAAGATTTTCATGAGAAGATATATCTTCCAGCTTATGTGAGAAATACATTCCACTGGGGTACAGGAGTGATTGTATGACAGCTTTGTCCAGAATGTGGCCCAAAACCTGTATTTCTCTGAGAAACTTTTTAGCAAGCTCTGATTGTTCCTAGACTGGGCAGACTAGTTGGAGGTAGATTTTGCGTACTAACATGCTTTGCTGTTAGTATCACTCTCCATTGCTCCCAGAGCAGAGATGCACTTGATCCGCATTTTCTCCAGCTCCTAATTCCCTTTTACCCCAAGTAGTTTGTGGGGTTTTTGTTCAATGTTGACCATCAGAGGTCTCTGCTGGACCCTTCTCTGTTTCTAAAATGCCTCCCCTCACATGCCCACCCTTACATCTGTCAAGGACACCAACAGGTGACACCTTCCTCCTCCTCATCATGTCAAGGCTAGAAAAGGCTGTGGCAAGGAGAGCACTTACAAATAAGGCCAGATTTGGTGACCGAGGTCCATGATGCATTTTTTTATTTATACCCGTGCACGCACACTTGTGTGCATGTTACAATGACTTCAGGGGACTGGAGGGGACTTTCCGCGAGGATTAACTGAGTGTGCCTTCAACAAGGTAATGCAACGCGCTTGCTTAGGCTGCCCTGTGCTTAATTAGGGGTTTTCGTCAGATAGAAACTGCTTTTTAAAGAGCTTTAATGAGGTTAGTGAAAGATACACTGTAATTGGAGTGAATCCTACACTCCCCTCATTTGGTGAAACTCTCACTGGAAAACTGGAAAGGTTTGTAATGGATCTTCATTTAAAACCACTGCTGCATTCTGTTACTGATGGTGCAGTATTTCAGGGATGTTATCAGCTAGTTGGCATATGTATGTGAGCCATGAGTGCTTCAAAGCACTCAGATTCAGATGTTGGGTGCAAACTGCTGGAGGATGGGGAAAAACATGCTTAATCTGTGCCACGTTAACTTCTCTCTCTGAGGTCCATAGTAACAAGCATTATCACGGAATCAGGGAATGATTAGAGCTGGAAGGGACATTAAAAGTCATTTAGTTCCAACCCAACAGATGTGGATCTGCATTCTGAAAGCAAATTAGGATGGAAGACAGGGTGCCCAGAGAGGCTGTGGATGTCCCCTCCCCAGAGATGTTTAAGGCCAGGCTGGATGAGACATTAAGAAACCTGGTCTAGTGGGAGGTGCCCCTGCCCAGGGCAGGGGGTTGGAACTAGATGACCTTTAAGGTCCCTTCCAACCCAAACAATTCTATGACTGTGGGCTTTCCTGGAGCTGCAAGCAATTCACCAGGTGGATATGTTCAAGAAGATGACCAGACAGTGGCCATAGATAATGCTGCTGGTGGGATAGGAATTTGAGGAGCCCAGTGGTCTGTCTCTCAGACACTGAGAAGAGGTTTTAATATCCATGATGCTCTATTGCTGTATTTAAGCTTCACTACAGCATCTTCTGAAAAAAAAAGTTTCTAGCTCACAGTTCAGGAGGTTCATAACCTGCTTAGTACCTGCACTATCTGTAAGCTACAGAGACTGAAGCCATCACTTTTTGATGGTAAAGGCCACTTCTGATGCGAAGACTAAAATGAAAGAGGAGTTAGAAAGCTGTGAGTAGAACCTGATCTGCAGCAGTGCATGAGCTCTCCTACATAACTGGGATTCTCTGTGGAAGAAAAAGTAAGTGCCCCTTGGACTTTCAGTGTTTAACAGAGGTATTGTGCCTCTGATGGAAGTTTCATGCAGTGGGAGGTACACTTCCATTTCAAAGCTCAGGGAACTTTTATGAAGACTGAGAATACTGCCACTGACGTAATGGAACCAAACTTCACTTTGATGCTGTAAGCAGGCCTTTGAATCTGAGCCATATGTTATGAAAAAATCCAGTTTCCAAATGAGAGGTTTGGTGCTGACGTATCCCTGAAACTGTCACAGATGTGAGGTAGAAACCTTGCTGTATTTTTTATAGTTTTGAATGCAAGAAGTGGAGCAGGTTGCATTGGTGCCCTAAATTGAGTTGAAAATGCTGTCAGAGCAGACTTTCTGAAAAAAGAAACTCAGACCCCAGGCTAGGTCTCTGTGGTTTATGCAGCAGAGCTGGAGAAGGACAGGACTGATGAATGTAGGAATCAAGAGAATTTGAGAGTATGAATTTAGACTTTTTCAAAGCACGGTTTCATATGCTACAGGGACCTGTCAGAGGGGAGCACAAATGATTGTTTTAATTCCATTCCAATCCACTCACTGATCCTTGACCTCACCTTTTTTGAGAGGTTGCCAACTACAAGCTAGTGAACTTCTGAGCTTTCTTCCTCACTCTGAGCATCAGTGCAGGAGTTGCCCTTCAACAAAGGACTTGCCATGGTGCCTGCTAGACTAGCCACACTGCAATCACAGGAGCATGAACCTCATCTTCTCCTTCACCTGCTCTCGCCACAGCTCCTTTCATGAGTAACGGTCAAACTGCATTTGTGAACACAAGCACAGGCAGACAGTGAAAAATAATTTAATAGGGTTACTTTAGACATCCTGACCCTAGCATGTTTCTGCTTATCCCAGGAGCCAGCTGCTTTTGGTAAATTATGAGTTGAACTAACCACATTCAGTTTAGCGTCTGCAGAAGCACTTGAGGCTCTTCAATAATGCATACTTGCAAGAAATAGCTGCAAGGGTGGCCTGGAAAGGTGAACAGTGAACCTTATCCTGCCCTAAAACATCTGATGTGCTGGAGAGTGACTCAGCAGAGCGGCTGCTGACTGCAACTACACTGCAAAGCTCAGCGGCCATTTGCTCTCCTTCCTCATCTTTCCCTGTCTGATGTTTATGCTGAGGACAGATGGGTAACATTTTCAAAGGCATGTATTCCCAGTGGGGACATAAAGGATTTTTTTGGCCAAAGGACATTTTTCATGGAGCAATGTAATTCTAGGGAGGTTGAACCAGCTACCAATCCATGTGGCTCAGGTTCCAGTGCTGACGTGGCCTGGCTAGGCCATTTTCACTTGGTTATTTCATAAACATGGAGATCTCTGTGCTGGTTTCTTTGCTTCTCAGTGTAAGATCGAAAGAAGTTGAGCTCCCTTAGGAGCCCTAAGGGTTCAAAGTCCAGCTCACTCCTCACCCTTCCATCCAATAACAGCCCTATCTTCAAAGATAGGGATGCTTGATGGTGGTGGTTTCTGGTAAACTGGGAACTTAATTGAGTATTGATAGGTGAACCTAAAAAGGCCTGGTTATCTTGCATCAATGAAGTATCAAGCATTTATAAAATCAGTCATCTTGGCAGTTTGATCTTTTGATGCTTCAATGAATAGAAGTAATTTGAAAATGTTTTCTTTCTGGGTTTTTGGGGTTTTTTCTTCTGCTATCTCCTGCATATGAGAAGAGGCAGAAAAGAAATCTATCCCTGCTCTCTACAGGGTTAGATTCAATGTTGGTAGGGCTGAGTCACATGCCTGCTCTGACTGATGCCATCACTCCCATGAGACACACAACATGTTATTGCTCAGTGGCTTAGCAACATGTACCGTACCCTGCCTTCTGCAAGCTTCTCACCTTTGCCTTCCCTTTCAGGGCCAGTATTTAGCAAACAGAATTTGCAGTGCCATGGTTACTAGCAAGCAGATTGTGGGACCTTCAAGCCATTTGCCAGTGTCTTGGGGCGATACCATCAGCGCACAGTACTGTAGCAAGTTTTGCAAATTCAGCTTTTCATAGAATTAGAGATGCTGGAGGGAAAAAGCTTTTTTTTGGGAGCTCTCAAGGTTGTGTCATTTGGTCTCTCACCAAAATGACAGTCAGAGCTTTCATGTGCTGAAATCTGAGAGAGAATCGGGCAACTTGTGTTCAAACTTTTCGTACTTTGTCAAACCTGATGAGTGAACTATAAACATGCAGTGCATGTGCTTTAATCCAAGGAACATTTAGGCAGTGGAAGTGAAGTATGTCCAAGAGGAGCACTCCGGGATCCCAGAGGCACTAAGAAATTTCCATACAGGCTAAGGATTTGTGTAGCTCAAACCCCATCTCTGGCTGTACCCATTTATGGCTTGGACTAAGTCTGAAAACGGGACAAGTAATGCTGCTTGTCCCAGGTGCTTTCCCAGGCTACCCTGATAATTTCTAGGTATGTAATAGCTGCAAATGCCATGAATGTGTTCAGTCACTTCTTCCTCTCAACTGGCCTTTCCTTGAGCTGACCCTGGCCTTGTGTTTCCATCACCGCACATGATCACAGCGCCGTTCTGCTGCAGGAACCTTTCCTTAATGTTGTCCTTCCTTTAGTTATCAGAAATCATCCTGCCCTGGATGTTAGAAGCTTGTCCAAGCTAAGGAAAGTTTCATGAAAAGTTGGATTTTAACTGTGTTACATTTGTTAGAGAGTAATTATTAATAAAAATAGAAAATCTCAGAGAAAACTCCAGATTTGAGTGTATGGGATAGATAAGGGCTGTTTTCTGCCCTGAACTTAGTCATCTGTCAGAGATGTCAGGACTGGACTCATGTTTTGAGGGTGAATTGGGAGCCTCAGAACCCCGTGGGAACTGGCCAGCTCTTAGAACAGGTAACGACTTTTGCAGGGGGAAAGGATTTTCTCTTCCTGGCCATGCCAGCTTCTGTGCCCTCGGGCCCTGACACCTGGACTGCAAGGCTCTCTTTTGGAGCTGCATTGCCATGATAGATGCCCTGAATCAGAAAATCTGAGGAGCACAGTGCAGAATGGGTGCTGGACAAGCTCATCACTGATGAGGAATCCCTTTCCCTTTATGCTAAAGGGGTCTGTCAGCTGCTTCAGTTGTCTGGACCTTCACTGATGGATGGCAGTGCTATCCAGACACATCCTTGTGTCCTCCTCTCCTTCCCTCTTTTTTCTCTCTCTGTTGTTATTCTCTGCTCCCTGGATGACCCTTTACAGAAGCAGTCTTGGCAAAAAAGCTAATGGAGGCACTTAGAGTCCCTTGGGGTGTGAACAGACTTACTGGCCTTTGGAGGCCTGCCACCCTCACAACTCATGCTTGTTTGTGGATTTGGGGTTTTTTTACAAGTTCAATAAAAGGCCTGGGAGACTGATTATCAGGAGAGTGTGCTGATGAGCTTGGAACAGAGCTACTAGAGAAGCATGGCATTCGTGTCTCCTGCTGGGTTACTCTTTCAGCTGCCTCTCAGTGGCAATGTGTTTTCCTGCTGGTGGGCAGTAGGATTAACAAGTTGTCCCTGCATGTGGATTTGCAGCTTGTCATCCTTCATGCTTGTATGAAGATGTATGGAGACCTTATCTGCAAGACTTCTAAGTCAAAAGTACTGTGGTTTTGTCACATTGGGAGCCTTCAGCATGGCAGAGAGCCAGTCATGATGTCCCTCATGCATGCTACTGCCCTTGCTCTGCAAGTTTATGTGTTTTCATAGAGTCCATGGATCTCCTTCCCTCTCATGCAGTGGCCACTTTTTCAGCCTGCTGCCACAGCTGACAAATGGAAATGAGTTCACATTATCACACTGTAAGTCTATGTACTTTGCTGCCTTGCTACAAAGTTTATATTGCCTATGTGGGCTATGATTTGATCTTTTCTGAGACAAGAATGAGATGTGATCTTTAGATGAAGGCCCAAAATTTCCATGAAGCTATCGGTTGTCTGGACCTAGTTGGGAGGAATTCTTTAAACATTGCTTAGGGTATTCAAAGTGTTCTTTGTTCTGTTGTGACACTGGTAGTCAGTATATTCAGGATATGCTACAGGCAATATACCTTGGGAACATTGCTTTTAGCTGGAAGACTGTAGCCCTTTCCATCCCAAGAGCAGTCAGAACTTTGCTGAGGTCAAGGTGTGTCAGGTTGGAACTCAGCAGAGATAAAAGGGAGCCCTTGATTAGGGAAGTGACTCTTACAAAAGATCTCCTTTTGCCTCTGAAATCTGGTGCCACCATCACTTCTCACCTTGACAGACAACATTTATCAACAAATTTTGTCCTTAAGTATGAGCTTATGTTGTGCAAACAGATGGTTTTACAGATTTGTTTGCATGAAATTATTCACCCTTAGTTTGTTGGCCATGGATCCACCCTGCTGGTTATTTGGGCATTGCATTCTATACCATGGTGATTGCTCTGACTGTGCACTAGTCATCAGCTGATCCCATGGGTGTCTCATCAGCCACCTGCCTGAAGAGCCTCTGCTACAGCTTCCACTATGCAGCCAGCTGAACCCCACAACTTTTTAGTGTGCCACACTGAAGAGTTTTTGTTGCCTTTCTTTGTCCAATGACCTTCCCAAATGAAAAGATAACCTCCTTTCATTTTGCTGTGAAAGATATTCTGCTACATGCAAAGTGAATGCACTTGAAGAGAAGTTGTTCTGCGAAATTTCATATTTATTCAAGACCACAGATGCACCAAAGGCTTCCCAGCAGCACCCATAGGCACCAACCTTGAAAGATTTCTTACTCTGCAATACCAGAGAATCTGTCAGATTCTCAGGAGAGGTAGGATGGAGTCTGGAGGACAGCTCAATTCTAAGATCCTACTTAGTTCACATTTTTCTCTGTAGCTTGAGTATTTCACAAACAAAAGCTAAGAGTTTGAGAGTTTAATGCCTCTGAGGAATTGCAGCTTAATCTTCTGTCCTGCTTCATACATACTGTTTTCTAGGTTGTCTTTGCTGGTGCTTTGCAGGATTGGATTTCCTTCATCAAAATCATAGAATCATAGAATAGTTTGGGTTGGAAGGAACCTTAAAGAACATCGAGTTCCAACCGCCCTGCCATAGGCAGGGACACCTCCCACTAGATTAGGCTGCTCAGTGCCATGTCCGGCCTGGTCTTGAACATCTCCAGAGAGGAGGCATCCACAGCCTCTCTGGGCAACCTGTTCCAGTGTTTCACCACCCTCACTGTAAAGAATTTCTTTCTTATGTCGAGTCTAAATCTACCCCCTTCCAATTTACATCCGTTGTTTCTGGTCCTCCCATCCACTATCATATTAAAAAGTCCTTCCCCTGCCTTTCTGTAGGACCCCCTCAGGTACTGATAAGTTACTATAAGGTCCCCCCTGAGCCTTCTCTTCTCCAGGCTGAACAACCCCAATTCCTTCAGCCTGTCCTCATAGGGCAGTTGCTCCAGCCCTTTGACCATCTTCGTGGCCCTCCTCTGGACCCTCTCCAACAGCTCAATGTCCTTCCTGTGTTGAGGGCTCCAGAAATGGACGCAATACTCCAGGTGGGGTCTCACCAGTGCCGAGTAGAGGGGCAAAATCACCTCTCTTGACCTGCTGGTCACACTCCTCTTGATGCAACCCAGGATTTGGTTGGCCTTCTTGGCTGTGAGTGCACACTGCTGGCTCATGTTGAGTTTGTCGTTAACTGATTCTCCTAAGTCTTTCTCTTCAGAGCTGCACTCAAGCCACTCTCCACCCAGCCTGTATTTGTGCCTGGGATTGCACCCAGGTGCAGGACCTTGCACTTGGCCTTGTTGAACTTAGTGAGGTTGGCATGGGCCCACCTCTGGATGCCATCCCTTCCTTCAGGTGTATCAACTGCACCACACAGCTTGGTGTCATCTGCAAACTTGCTGAGGGTGCACTCGATCCCACTGTCCATATCTCCTACAAAGATGTTAAATAGCACTGGTCCCAGTACTGATCCTTGAGGAACACCACTCATCACTGGTTTCCAATTGGACAATGGGCCATTGACTGCAACTCTTTTGAGAGCGACCATTCAACCAGCTCCTTATCCAGTGAGTGGTCCATCTGTCAAACCCATTCTTTTCCACTTTGGTGACCAGGATGTCATGCGGGACAGTGTCAAATACCTTGCATTAGTCCAGGTAGATGATGTCAGTTGCCCTTCCTTTGTCCGCCAATGATGTGACTCAGTCATAGAAGGCCACCAAATTGGTCAGGCATGATTTGCCCCTGGTGAAGCCATGTTGGTTGCCTCCAATCACCTCTGTGTCATCCTCCATATGTTTTTGCTACAGCTTTAGGAGGATCTGCTCCATGACTTTGCCAGGCACAGAGGTGAGACTGACTGGCCTGTAATTTCCTGGGTCCTCCTTCTTTCCCTTTTTAAATATGGGAATTATGTTCCCCTTTCTCCACTCAGTGGGAACTTCACCAGTCTTCCATGACCTTTCAAATATGATGGACAGTGGTTTGGCAACTTCAGGGAGGGGCAGTTCAGCTGAGGCTGACAAAAGCCCCTGAGACTGGCTCCCAGCTTTAGACTTCAGGCAACAGAGCCTGTGATTGTGTTGCAGAGAGACAAGGGTGTCTACCTTAAAAAGATTCTCAGTGTACAAGCAGTTGTCAGATGATTTCTAGCTGATTGCTTTTCCAATTTTGGGGACTTTTCCTTCCCCACGTTCTTAAAGTGATCTTTACTCTTGGCAAGCTTTATTTTTCCAATGTCTGAAAGTCCTCTTTTTTTGCTCAAACTCACCTGTTTTACAAGCCATACTATTTTATAGTGTTCTGATTCAAGAGATCTGTTTCTTGTTTACTAGGTCAAATGCACAACAAAGCTATAATAATTTTCAGCCAGTTCATCTCTTTACCTAATATAGAAATAGAAAGAAGAGATGGAAAAGAGAAACAGAAGACTAAGTGGTGCTATGTCCAATATGAGAAGCTACTAATAAGCTATTAAGTACACGAGGCTTGTGCCTCACAGAGGCACACCAGGTGAAGATTACTTGGCCAGTGAAATGCAGATGCTAACACTTTTTATGTTCATGCCCTTGATCCACCTCCAGGCATGTGGCCACAAAAGCAGTTTTATTGACTTCAGCTGGCCAGCTTGCACGTCAGACAGTGAGTACTTAAGTGCTCTGTGAGGTCACACCAGCCATTCTTTGAGCCAGGCAGAGAATAAGCACTGTTGAAATCACAGCAACTCAATAATATCCATTACCATATAGTAACGGCATACACATGGGCACCGACTTTGCAGCAAATTACACTTAACATGTGAGAAAAGAAAGCCAAGCTTTATTTGATGCAGGCAAAGACCAGGACATAATCACTTGCACCTTGTCAGGTGACGTGCAGCACCTCATTATGCAATAGTGACTTTCTGACCAGTGTGGGAGAAGGACAGGAGGCAAACCATCTAATTTCCTGGCATCCTTGTGTGGTTGTTTCACCACAGTAGCTGACAATCTATCTGTCTTGAAGGTATTTTTCCTCAGAACATTTCACTCTAGCACAAAACAAACGTTTATGCCTTTGATTTGAAAAGAAGCTTGTCTCAAAGACAGGAGCTAAGCTCAGGACAAATATTCTCCAAACAGCAGGACCTTCTTCCAGAAAGACAAGTGCTGTTGTACTGCCCTTAAGGGCACATGCCTGTGCTTTGATTTTAACTTAGCATCCTCCTGAGGCCAGGCAGAGGTCCACCTGTGCTTGCATGCCCTTTGTGCTGGGATCACAACATGGGATATTTTTGTAAATTATCTAATGACCAAACTGAAAAGATAGTCTTTCTTAGGTTACCACTGAAGGGAGGACATGATTCCAGAGGACAGTATCCAAGCATCTTTGCTTACTGTGGGAGGGTGATTGGATGCAGTGTTTTCCCTCTGCACCCAATAAGAAGGGCTGCAGGGATCGAGTTAGCAGTATCTTGGTGATATGAGCCTCCATAGGGTTTATGTCATACCTATATTTCAGAAGTTACAGAACATGAAAGATATTATTACCTAAGAAACATGTTGCAGAGCCAGCTCCTCTGGCCTAACGACACCTTCTTTTTAAAGGTTTCTATGTAATGCAAATTTAAAATAAGGGTTGTGGAGTGGTTCTTTATATTTGAAGTGAAATGAATTCCCCTCATCCCATTACATGGAGAACAGGATGGTTGTGCAGCAGTAAATTGACCTCAGAAGGAGTCCAATGCACAAAACTGATATCTGGTTTGGGAGTGCACGGTGTTAGTGTGGACTGGTCCTGTGTTGGCAATTACACTCTTGATTTCCCTTCTGTCATTGAAGTGAAACAAATTATTCCAGGACACGAATGCTGTCATATTGATTCTACTGATGCATCTGTTAGTTAAACACTCTGTGCAGATATAATAGTGCTGGAAGTCAGATATTTATTAATGATTGAGAAGGTAGGCAAAATACTTGCCTCTGTTTGTTAATGAAAAATTGTAGATTATTTGGATTGTGTTATTAAATCCCAGTGAATTCTTTCTTGTGTTTATTTTTCATTTTGTAAAATTAATACACTTGGCATAGATGTAAATAAGGGGTTTAAAGTTCTGAGGGGGTTGCCTGAAAGAGTGCCTCATCTGACAATTTTCTTCTCACTTTAGTTTATGCTGAAAATACTTACATTCTTTTAAGCAACCCCTTGCTGGGTTTGCCAAAACATTTCAATTAGAAGCTAAGTGTTGCTCCCCTTATCTCCTGTCCAGTGGAAACTGTCTCCTTCTGCCAGCATCCCAGCACAGCAGAAGTCTGTGGTTTTGACTGTCAAAATCGCCAGCGACAGGAAAGCATTGGTTTTAGCAGTTGTGGGTCTTGGGCTGTGTGAGAGCTGCTGCCCTCTCCTGGAAGGAATGTCAGGGTTATGGTCACACCTAAGCATCAGTTCTTAGGACCAAATCCTTGATGATGGCTGGAGCATTCCTAACTAAGGCCCAACCCATGACAAATGCGGTCCCAGAAGTGGAATTGCAAGCACCAAATTGCAACCAAATATGGGACTGTGCACCAAAAATAAGGAAATTCTATGTCCAGTTCTAATGGCAGAACAACTGTTCCTACTTTTTCTATTGCTAAATGTGCCCAAGTGGCAGTCTCTTCTATTTTAGGGAGTGGAGAGGTCTGGAGGTGTATCTCATCTCCCAAGTGTGATGCCAAGAAATTGTTGCACAATGATTCAGAAAGCCTCTTATTGCATGTTCAGGGGCTAGTCTTCATTGTTCCCTTGGCCTTGGGAAGCCAGTGGAATGACTCACTGTGTTACCTCTTTAAAAAATGGGCTGCTGCACAGGATGACCCCCAGAAAAATGACAAAGATAAGAAAATGAGGAAAAAGTTCTCAGTCATGGCTCTGAATTAGCAGAAATTTTCACAGTATAAAGGCAGCAAGGCAAACAACTCAAAACCTCATTGATTTACGTGATCGTTTGTCCCTAAACTGCTGAAGAATTATTCAGTTTTAAAGGTTGTATACTAGGGAGATCAGGTAGTAAGAGTTGAAGTTGGGGTATTGTGAAGATTTCACCTCAAGTTCCTCTGGGAAACTGTTCTGCTTTTTGAGAGAGAGAGGTGCATGCACAGATGTCTATCCTTGGTAGGGATACGGTTGTCCTCCTATCAGAGATATAAAACCTCTCTGAGTGCTTAAGATACCTTGTTCAATTTTTGAAAAGGAAATATGCTATTTTTCTTTTTCAAAGGACAAAAAATGAGGCAACATTGGACATAGTCCACTTCCAGTCCTAATGCTCTCTGCAGATATGTCTTTTTAACATTTTGTCTAACACTCTTCATTTCCCCACACCATCTGTAAAATTAGTTGGAAGAGATCTCATCTAAGTGCCTGACTTTCTGTGCCTGACAGGCAATTCTACTTCTCCCTCCTCTCAAGAGTCATCAGGCCCAAGGGGATGGCTGGCAGGAGTGACTGCAGGCTGACACAAACTGGAAGGTCCTGTGGGGGTCACCAGGTGTGATCTAAGGCTTGCAAAGTTTTTTAGGCTTGAGTAACAGGACAGTAGAAGCCCAAAGTGCATTTGTGCTTTCCCTCTCCTAACTTCATTTACTTGCACATTAAATTCAGAAGCAGTAGCTACACCCATAGAAAATTACAGGATTTTGTAACCTTTAATTGATTTGCGTATTTATAGAGAAACTGGTATTTCAAGACTATCCAACTGTGCCATCTCTATTATCTTTACATAGGTCTCCTTTTGGTTGCTGCAGAAAAGCCCTGGTGTGTGTCTGCCTGGCATGGACCTGGCAGCTCTATAGGGTAGATTCTTCACTGCAGGTTGGTGACAGTGAAATCAGGAGCACTCTTATTTGTAGATGGAGCAGATATTTGTTGCAGCATGCTCTGCACTGTTTGTTTGGCTGGGTGTTGGTATTCCAGTAAGATTTTTGAAAGACACCAGTGTGCTGCTTGCTGCTAATTCCTTTTCTATCCCATTAGGAACAGTAGAGACTCTGCTGGCTAAGCACAGAATTATGTTAGACTATAGTTACTGACATGGGCGTAATTGCTCGCCACATCACCTCTCAGCTTCCTGGAATTTCCAGCTATTGCAAATTCGGGGGTGCATGAAATGACTATGGAGGTGATGGTCTTCCCATCTCCTGATCTGTCTCAATGGCACAATTGCTGAAAACCCTCACCCTTTTCTTTGATGGTTACAGCTGGAAGAAGGAAGAGCATGGCAAGGAAATGTTGCTTCACTGTATCTGCTGACCTCAGTTTTAGCTTTTGTTTCTAATTTCTGAGGCTAGAAGTCCTCACAGATTAGGCAATGGTCATGAAGAATGATCATTCAATGTCCTTTCTATATCTAATGCCCCTGGTTTTGGGGGTTGTTTATACTGCTAACCCTACTGTCTTGAAAGGAGTTGCTTCAGGCTTGGATATTACAAGAATTTTCCCCTGAATAAATGATTGAGCTTCCCAAAATAGCCCAGGACAAGCACCACGAAACCAACAGAGCATGTATGATATGCAGGCCAGACCCACTCTTGGCTTTGGGAACTGATGTCCAGCAATGTTGCAGCATTGGTAGGAGGACAACCACAGCAGGTAGGAGATTTACCAGGGAGCTAAGGCCACACGACACAGTGGTGAGGAGATCCAGCTGCAGCTCAGAGGCACCTGAGGTCATTCTGTGGCAGATGATGCTTACTGAGGCTTTCAAACTGCACTGGCTCACAGCAAGCCAAGGGCAATGCACGACCATAACAAGACCTGCCCTTCTTAAGAATACAACTATTTAATGTTTGGTGGGAAACACCACTGTTGAGGAGCCAGAGCTGACGCAAAGATGTTTCATGGAATGTCATTGCACAAGGAGTAAAACAACTTCCTGTGCAGTGGGGTCCTGCAAAACTGTTAGCTCAAGGTTGCTTTGTAGCAGAAAACCTGGACTATCAAGAGCGGGACGTACTGACAAGTGCAAACTTAACAAAACAGACCAGGGAGGAGCATAAGACTGTTTTCATGAAAGCATTTCCAGCACTTCAATCTTCATCTTTTTTTTGTTCTCCCTTGTCATTATTTTATCACTCATCTGTTTTCCATTTCTCAGTATCTGTTTCTTTTTCCATGCTTTGTGAAGGCAGAGCCAGGTAGATTTGTCCAGAGGCCTCTGAAAGCCCCCATCTGAAATTAGGCACATTGTGCAAGAGCCACATTTTACTTCATCCAAACTGTGGACCTCATAGAGATCACAATGAATGAAGCCAGAGGACCTGGTTCCTCCAATATCTGTAGCTTGTTGCTACATTAGAAACCCTCACACGCTCACCCTTGAGAAAAATGACCTCAGGCCAAGTCACCATCTCCATTTTATCTCCTGCTAATTGCAGGACATCCTGGGGAAGATGGTGGCATTTGCAGCTTTGATCCCCATGCTGCAAGATTGGGTTCGCTCTTCTGCAGGCTCTGAGTGAGTGTAGGTGTTTGCTTTAGGCTACTATGACATGAGAAATACCTTTGTGAGGCAAGGCGTGGGTGTATTGGGGCGTGACTCAGAGGAAGTCAATGTACAGGGATTTGTTTTGTGTGCAGGAGATCTATTCGCTTTAGTTACCAGCATGGGTGTAATTAACTTTTCTTTTTATATTTTTCATTATTTTCATTATTAATCATGGGTTAAGAATGGCTGAGCCAATGAAGATTTCATACACAATTTCAAAAAGTCCATGATTTATAATGCCAAGGCCTGGCTTGATGACAGTTCAGTAGATTCTGATGAGGAACCAGTATAAATGAGAGGCTACTAGCCTGGGGTAGGATATCTTGCTTTAGAAAAAGAGAATTGTAAAGGACATACTTAAAATTGGGCTTTAGGGAACTTAGGAGTTGATCAGTATGAAAACAGCAAGAAGCAAAGAAAATTAATTTTGTTGTATTTATCTAGTACAGATTTCTTGTCTTTGGAGCCAGACTTCTATTTCTCTTATTTGTTTTAATTGACAATAGATGAGATTACCTACAGTTCTTACACAGGTTAAGGATCACTGTGAGGTTATTCAAGTTTGCAGTGCCTTTAAACTTGACTTAAGATGTACAGAGTCAGCATTTTCACAGCAGAGGCTGCAGAGGTCAAAAGTTTGCCAGGTTTTGGGACCTTTCTCTAATTCTGCTGCTGTGCCAGTAGAGTTGCTGTGGTGTGTATTAAACAAATCTAAGCGAGTTGAATGCCCAAGGAAGTCATGGGCCTGCTGCTGGAAAGCTCATCACCACCCTGCTGCATTTTGCACTGAGATTACTGTAGTAATGGAACAATTCATGCCAGAAACACCTCAGTGAGCAGGTTGCAATTCCTATAAAAGTTAACCTGAGAGAAATACGACTTCAAAGTAAATGACAATTCCTTTTCCGAGAAGAGGAGGGCGGATTGAAGTGAGAGGCACATGAATCATGCAGCTTGGATTTGACTTCTGCCCCAGTTTGAGACTAAAATCAATGTTAGGAGGTGGGTCAAGGGAAGCATCTGGGGCACCTTAGCCTAATCAAAAGGAGAAAAAGTTCCTACAAACTCTGCAAGCCTATGATATTCTACTAGTGATGTTCAGAGGTTTTTTGGGTTTTTTTATCAAACATTGACTGGCTTCTTTTGGTCTCATCCCAGATCGCCTTATTGTTATTTTTAGCTAGAAGCACCTTTCAACAAAGGTGTCCACTTTCCTAGTACGCAGTCAGCTCCAGGCCTCAATCTGCAGCCAATGTATTCAGGTGCCTAACAAGAATCCAGCTGGAGAGGACACTCTAAGATTTGCCTGCATTCATTCTAGGAGGGGAAATGGTGTCAAGACATTTAGGAAATAATGAGCAGGTATTTTCCAACAGATGTTGAGCTGCAAGTATAGAATGAAATTTCTGTGATAAATTTGATTGAAATCAAACATTTTTCTCTGTCCACAGATATTAAGTGTTCTGAAGCAGTTTTAAAAAATTGCTTTAAAGTGAATTTTTTTTTTGTTAGCTTAGAAACTTCAATTCAAATTACATTTGAACCAAGACAGGCAAGAGAAAGAAAGAGGAGAGGGGTACCAGTACTAGATGGTTTTGCTATGGTAGAGCATAAAATGGGGATCTGCCAATTGGAGATAAGAACCAGTCAGGAAGTGGAGGCTAGAAAAGTGCTATTTCAGCATGTTACTTACAAACAGAAACAAAATGACTGGGTTTGCACAATGGTGCCTGGAAACGTGGCCAGGTCATTTCCAGAATCAAGCTGGTTGAATGCCATAAGCACAGGAGTATCTGTGATCCTGTCACCAATCCTGGCCATCCCAGGCTGTCATGTACAGAGCCTGCTTGGGCATCTCTGCACCTACTGTGCTGACACATCTCACTCTATTGCATTTTGGGGAGCTGACAGTCCCATTGCAGCCTGGATGGTTGTATGTTTCCTCCTGGAAAATCAATTTCTTTCCCTCTTCCATTTCGAAAGTTTTCTCAAATGAAGTGTCTGCTTTCTCCTTTTTGTTACTGAAAGAGTAGGTGTTGGGTATATTCCAGCAGATGCATTCTCAGCCTGTAATACAGAAGAAGAAATGGCAGAATACTCTTATCAAGAGAAGAAAAGGGAAAGAGAGAGAACAATGACAGGAGTGGTCAGTGTCAGGCACAGTGAAGACACAGAAAACATCCAAGCTCTTTCTTACAGTTAGTCAAATCCCCAGTTAACTTTTACACAACATATACTTTCCCTTATAAATAATACTTAAGTCAACACAGACAATTGTGGCTACTGGTAAAAACCACAAAGAGCAGCTAATCACAATGGAAATTACTTATTCCACCATTCGTTTTTACTCCAGAGTAGGCAAAAACTTTTGAAAATAAGTGAGTCATTTTATTTTATCCATCTTGGCTTTTGTCTGCTCAACTTGTCCTTTTTCCTGTGTAGTTGTGGTCTTCACAGTTTTTTGGGGTTTTGTTGGGTTTTTTTTCCACTTTGCTTTATTGGTTTAAGATTGTCTCCCAGTGACAACTGCTGCTAGCACCACAGGGCTAAAACCTGGTAAAAGACAAAGCGAAACCACCATGCCTTTGGGGAAACGACTCTGCTGCCCTGCCAAGAAACATGTTCAGCAAGTTTATAAGCCAAGGTGGAGTTAGAGTTCTCTGAGCCCTTCTACCCTCCTTGAAAGATGTCAGGTAAGAACCTCAGCAAAGCTAATATCTTGAGTAGCATCTCAAGGGTTGGGCAAACTGGTTCAGATAGAAGAAACTGCATCTCAGACAGAGCCTTTGCCCGTTTCTTGAGGGTCTGAACTTAAATTTTGTCTTCTTCCATCTCACAAACCTAAAACTAGAACATGCCTGTCCTCAGAGGAGAACCTTAGTGGATATTGTGAAAAGTGTGGCCAATATCTTATGATCTTTGTCCTGCATGTTTGCATCTCTGCCTTCCCTTGAGGTTCATTATTTGAACATCAGCCAGTATTTACTCCACACGCACTGATCTCAGACTGGTGTGGGCTTCAGAACTCCATCAGAAATTTACTCCCCACAGGACCACAAACCAATGTGTCCCTTTGGCTTTGCCAACAGTGTGTTAGAAAGTAGGGGCTGTGGGGATGCATGTGGTTAGCCTAAGCAGCCACTTGTCATTGTTGAAGAGTATGTGTGGTTTTTATGAGGAAATAGATTGAATAGTCTTCCTGTGAGCTGAATCAAAAAAAAAAAAAAAGCAAAAAAAAAGCAAGGGTCTGAGCATAGAGATAGAGGGTTTTCTTTTTGCCCTTCAGGAAGCTTTGGCAATTATACTCCTTTAAGTCATTGAACAACAAAGGTGCTCTACAATTTTCAGTTGTATTAACCACAGCTCATTGCTGAAAGGATCACCAGCTGTTCACCCAGCCTTTCTCACAGCTGCTCTAGGAGGAAAAACATTTAGCCTGATTTTTTTAAAAGGACATTCGGCCTTTGTGGAGAGATGTTTTGAGAAGTACATTTACAGGAAGAGCTTGTTGAAGCATCTGTCCCTTCCAAGCTGGAGAGTGAGCATAGGATGGCTCAGCAATATATAAAGAGCTACATCCAAGGAAAGGACCTGGTGGAGAAGTAGTTGAAGGAGAATTTCTAGGATACATATGGAAAGAAGAGCTGTAGGAGGCAAAGCAATGGGAGAAGGCACAGAAGAGAGATGGAGCTTTAGGCAGGACAATCTGAGATATTTGTTGGCCCAGCATCTTCTGTTACTTAGGTGAAAATGGCAAGTGATGAAGATCCAGGAATAGGCACTGCATACCTGAAATCAGAGATAGGCTCTAGACTGAAGATACCTGTCTTTTTCATCAGCAATCCCCAATGAGTAGGACATCAAGGTTTGTTTTAATCATTGTAGAGATTTTGGTTTAAAGTGTCTCTGATTCTATTTGGTTATCCAGCAACTACACCTGAATTTGTAAACTCCTGCTGCCGCTGCCAAAGGGGACAGGGGCACTGCTTTCTAGTTGCACAAGCCCATATCATCAGCAGCTCCTCTGAGCAGAAAATCACTGAGAAAGCAAAATAACACTCCTCTGGCCTTAAACTCTTGTTCCTAGGGCTCTTCATGTAACTGCTGCCTTGTTGCAAATCTTCTTAAAGCAGAAATCCTTCTGTTTATATTTTTGCTTGCAGTTGGCAGGGGTTGGCAGGTTATCTGAATACTCTGTCTGTATTTGCCTACTTCTAGATCTGTTGACAGTATAAGAGTGTCAATATTTTTTTCCTTGTAAGGCGATATAAGCAGCTGCCTAACTGTTGACTCAACTGAGGATTACTAATTTCAATAGCTAGTTAACAAATCAGCCTATGCTCCAGGCAGAAGTGCAGTGCCTGCTCCTTCTGACAGGGTCTTAAGAAGCCAGCAGTGACCAGCTGCTTGGAGCCAGGGCTAAGACAGGAGGGAGAACAATGATGCTCCCTGTGGACAAGTGAACCCCCAGCCCAACAGATAAATTGGGCTAGAATGGGGACATTCCACAGGATGCCTCTTCCTCTGGTGTTTTGGATGGTGACTTTCTGAAATTAATTTTTTTGTCACCTAAATTGTGGCAGGTAACTGCAGCATTTTCTTTTCTTCTCTTAGTGTGACTTTATAAAACTTACCCAGTTCACTTGGATCCCTTTACACAGGGAGAATAGTTGGGCAGCCTGTAGGGAAGGTTTGTGAAAGTGCTTGCAGGAGGTTTGCTGGACCTAATGCCACCCAACTAAGTCATAACCGGGGTGGGTTTTTTTGCCATGTGGCAGCTGTGGAGTGCATGTAAGAACTGAGTTAGTTCCCCCTTGTGCTGAGCTATGCCTGGCTCCAAGCATTGACAATGAACGTGTAGAGCGTATGGTAGACCTGTGCCTACTCAGTAGTCCTTCTGCTCTGTTTTTTATTTTCACTCATCTTTGAGATTCCAGGAAATGGTTTGGTAGAAATCCATCTGCTCCATTTTGCTTTGCCTTAAAATGTCTTTGAGAACACAGCCCAAGCTGTCTGTGAGTGTTCGGCTCTTCTCTGCTTTCTGTTTGCTCTGCAATTATCTCCTGCAACCCTGTGAGTGCTTATAGGCATGATTATAATTTTTTTTCCAGCTCTACTCATCCTTTCCTTTTGTACACATACATTTGCAGTTCATTCTTTCTGATGGAAATAATGTCCCACAAAGATCCTGGGCTGATGGAGAGAGGAGCTGCGTGTGTGTTCTTTTCATTACGTTAGGAATGAATGTTGATTAAGTTCCACTGGAGTGAAATTACTTGTATTTCCATGTAACAATAGCCAAGGAAAGACCTTTTGCCTTTATTTTTCAGTTTTCCTATGTGCACGGGTAAAATGAATTCAGAATATAAATAATGTCCATCTTCATCCTGTGTGCACATGTCCATGCTGCTGTGCTGTTATTGAGCCTGACATACAGTGGTTCTAGTTTAATGAATGTGTTTGTCTGCCTCTGAGGAAAAAATCACAAATTTATGAAACCTGTTTTAGTTCTGTCAATGCTGAGGAGAACCTATTATGCCTACAAATCTTCTGTTTAAGACTTAGTTTAGTTCCTGGTACACATGTGTTATCAAACACAGCATCTTTTATATGTAAAAGGACTTATCTAGACGAACAAGAATAAGAGAAAGTGGGGAGACTATTACCCAGATAGTTTCAGCAACACAGGGGTTGTATGAGTAGTCTGTAGCCAACTCTGAACAGTAAGTGAAAAACACATGCCCCCTCACCCTTCTCCAGGCCTGAAGAACAGCCATGGTGGTGATGTGACAGTGAGAGCCACACTCCAGCTGTGTAGTCAGTTCTTGAAGGACAAAGCTTCTCAGGGTCCTCTAGGTATATCTAGAAACAGGAACCAGCATCTCCTCCTGACTTGCCATGGGGCTATTTTGGACACTGAAGACCATAATAGCTTGGAATCATAATTTATCTTTTGATCATTAAAATGTTCTTCTCTAGGCTGGCCAGGGAGAGTGTATGCTCTGTACCTTCTTGACAAGAGTAAGAATCTCCCTACTTATCTCACTTGAAATCATCTATTTCACATTCATCATCTGAATTCAATTAAAAATAACCTGCAGCTGTAATTGTTAAGGGCTGTTTTTAACTAAACTCCCTTCATCCCAGAGTGTGTGGGATTTCCCCCTGCAGTTTTGAGAGCAGGTGGTCAGCGGGAAATTCCTACAGACTCTTCAGTGTATGGTTGCTCTTGGGGACTAGTCACGACATATCAGGCATGACTTTGCATTCGTCTCTATAAAACAGAAGACTGAGTACTCCCTCCCTCCCTCCAACCCTACTTTCTATCAATACCTGACACAAGCTGTGTGAGGAGGGGGGCTATGGGACACAGCTCTGTCCTTGAGCTTTCATAATGCTTTTGTGGGCTGTTTGTAATACCCAGCCAGAGCATTATCTCATGATTATCTGCAAATAAGTTTGTGTGGCATGTACAGAGCAGGGACAAGACACAGTGCATGGCCATTTTATTTCATTTTGAGCATGTAAAATACAAGTTCCCTGAAAAGTTTCTGTCACTAGCATGGTTTATATCATAAAGCAATTGTAAGTATTCATTTGTCATCCTTCTCTTATTGTTAATGGGAAGCTTCCTGCTAAGAACTGGGTGAGGCCCTGCCTTGCAGAAATGTTAACAAGCAGCATGAGGTTCTTGCTATGGTTTCTGCTGTGTGGGAACGATAAAGTCTGCAGCTTAGACTGAACTACTGCAAAATCCATCCCTTAATGGCAGAGACATAATTTACATTAGGAGAGAAGTGAATCCTGATTTGGCTCAAATCACCTGAGCTTTTCTATCTCCTGTCCCTGTTTTCAGACACTCTGGTAAAATTTCCTATGCATTTTTTTTTGTAATTACACTGAATTTTTGTGGAAGACCTCAGCCTCAGAGGTTCAAATCTCCTCTGACTAATAGCAGAGGAAAATGTTAAAACTTGTTACTCTTTCTTTTTACTCAGCTTGGCACATGAAGAGCAATAGTTTACCCAGAGAAAACTTGGCAAAGAAGCTATCTTGATTTCACATAAAGTCTTTGAGTGTTGTGGTGAATATGGCTTTTGATTAGAGAAGTCAAAAGCCCTTGAAATCCTCATATGTACAATGAAAGAAGTGGAATCCTCTTGCAAGTTGTCATCGCTGCATAAATGCAAGCTCTGGCTACCTCTTTTGTTGGGTTTGAAAAGGCTTTGGATCTTTGAGCTGCTTAGGGAAAAGGCTTCTGCTGTGGGCTCATTTACTTGGCAACATGGTCTTTTTCTGACTCATGGGCCAAAACAGAAGTCTACTGTGCATCTTCACCCTGCCCAAATAGGAGCCTTCAATATGGAGCATAGGTCCAGCCAGACATTTCAGAATCTGCTTGCTTTACTTTCCTTAATTTTGCAGCTTGAGAAACTGATTCTGCTTCAGCTGGGGACTTGAGTCTTCTCCTTCCCCACCTCCTTTACCCTTAATGCAAAATTATACTAATTTTAAAAGATACTTGGCATCCCAAAATTACTCATCCAAATTTACATCTTCAAAGCAAGTAATCCTGCAGCCCACTGGTGACTCTTTTTAGTGACAGTGTGGGTGTCACTGGGGCCCTGTGGCACCTCTTTATGGCCATTCCCTAGACCTCAGCACAATGTTCATCTCCTGTTCAGCTGTGAGTCCCTCCAAAATCATGACTCTAGCAGGTAGTTTCATTGTTGTGGTAGGAAGGTGGTTGCAATCAGAGCTGCAGAGCAGCTGAAAACTACTTGGGTTTTGCAGGGCTTTCTCTGCATACACAGATGCGGTTTGGGCATCTCGTTGGCCAGCACTTTCCTTGCATGAGCCTGGAGTTGCTTCCTGCTGCAGAAAAACCACCAGCACCAATTCTCTCCCTTACAAACAGGTAAGAAAGGTTGTAAAATCAGTGCATTCCCAAGCTCTCTTCCTTTTCTACTGGGGCAGATCATGAAAGTTCTAAATTTTAGCAACAGGCTAGTGGATTCTGTGATTGGCAGGCAGTGCAGTTAGATTTATGAGAGTTTTTTTCTGGTGATTTATTCAGGTTTGGGGTTTTGTTTTGTTTTGCCATTGAGGCTGCATTGCAACAGTAGAGAGACCCCCTAATGGAGGAATGCTGTCTAGTGAAATGATTTCCAACATCCTAGTTTCATAAGCACCCTCATGATAATTCTCTTAAAAATCTGGTAAAAGTCTGAATCACTTCTTGCAACATTCACTTCAGAGAGCACAGGGCACTCATGTTTTCTATCTAGCTGCCCATCACATGGCATCAAATTTGTCAACATTGAAAGTTTTTCTGAGCATCTGTCAGAAGTGATGGGAACTGGCCAGCTTCAAAACCCGGGAGAGTATGGATGTGTTAGAGGGAGAGAAGGAAAAGCATACTGTTAACATCTTCTTAAAAACTTCCTTGGCAAAGAGAGTGTCACCTTCTGCTGAAACCTTTGTAAGGGGAGATGGGAACACAGCATTCAGGCACTGCCACAGTGAAACAGATCCTGAAGAAAGGCATCAACAACTCTCTGGAGGTTTCTGTACATGAGCTGTAGGGATGAAAGTGGGAACACACTCTTACACTTATTTTTTGTTACTTATGCTTGAGAAAACAGCTCAGTTATTGCAGATCTTTATTTGCTTATATTTCCTGACCTCTTCCCTGCGTTCTCGCATTCCTAGCCAGCATCACCATGTATATAACTTATTCAGAATTATTTCCATAATTTGATTCCCAGAAGGCCTTATCAAGTAAGAAGAGCCACAGCATTTGTATATGGTTGGCATGCAGACCTTACCCGAGGCAAGGAGTCTATGCCTAATAAGCTACTTTTTACCCCTTTCCACCCTGATCTGATACCTCTTAAGGGGTGTGTGTGCATCTACTGGTGCTGCCTGAATCCCAGGCTACAAGGCTTTACAGAACCATCCAAAGCAGTCCGGTGATGTCCCTTTACCCTGTGCTCATCACGTGGCAATTTCAAATTACTTGAGTATTTCACATTTTTGTGTAATCTCCTTAATGTGGGAACAATTTGGGAGCTCTCAGATTGCAGTGAGTTCAGGGTAATTTTAACTTGTTGGAGCACTACAAGTTTCCACAGATGTGAGTTGACGATTTCATGGGGTTTTGAGTACTTGCCTGGGATGTGAGTGGTGGAGAAGGTCTGTCAGGTTTGATTGCATCTCTTACAGAGCAGGCATTTACCACATTGGTTGGCACCTAATAGCTGCTTTGGAGAAAAAAAGGTGCAAGTGTGCCAGGGAGATGGGCATGTGCTCTTTTGCAAAGGTAACATTTCAAATTGGACTGAGTAGTGATGCTGTCCATGAAAGTCAATGTGATTATTTTATGATCAGTAGGGCTTCATTTTACAATGTTACTCTTCAGTCATGTTTTATTGGCAGCATATTGACACACAGACATTTAAGCAAACCCTCTGAAGTGCTTATCTGTGGTTTGACATGGCTGATCTACAAACAGTTGTAATCTCCCTGCCTCTATATCTCTCTCTTCTCTTGGGATTTGTAAAACACTGCAGGAGAAAAGCTGGTTTGGTGTGGTGGTTCCTCACCTCGAATTCCTTGGACGTTGTACGTCCCCAGTGACTTTTCTGAGAAGCGTTTCAGTCTTTGGTAATATGGTCAGACTTCAAAAGAATCAATGGGTGAACAAAGACATGAAACATTTCCCATAAAAGAAACAGCTAAGCAGGTGAGGACTCCAGCCTTGCAAAAGAAGCAGAAGGGAGTTTGCAGGGGTATGTGGAAGACCTGAGGCTGAACACAGTGGTGACAAAAAACAGATCATGCTGAATTACAATACTGAATACATGTAATCTTGTTGCAGAGAAGTCCTCCCTGAGGCATTAGTTCTTGTGATAGAATACATGAAGTCCAGAAGGCTTCCTGCATGCCATCTTCTCCCATGGCCTGTGGGCATCCTGGCCATGCTCCATGCTTGGCTGCAGGGTCAGGCTGTAGGACACTGCCAGCATCTCTGCCTCTGCTGACGCTGGGGAAAGATGTAGGGAAAAGGAGCTAGTTACCTTCAATAGCTAAAAGACAGCTGATTATCAAAGGCAGCCTAATTTAATTAGAGCTGAACTAGATCATTATTTAATGAGAACTGAGACTAATTAATTTTCAGAGTCACAATACGAAAGATGCTTTGTTCCTCTTGAATAGTTAATTAAGTGAGGCGTGCGCAGACACTCTACGCTCTGCTGCATTTGCAAAGGGTTTGTTCTCTTTCTTATCTCCATCTCATTTGTATAAGGCTTTTGAAATTATGAATTAATTGTCTTGTTGCTAATGCTGTTGGGTATAATTATGTTGCTTTAGAAAGGCAGACTGTCCAAGTACCAGGGCTTTGTACTGTAGGGCACTGGCCAGGTCAGAACTGATCTACCCTGTAGTCATGGGTACAAAAAAGAATACAAGCTGCCCAGGGATGAGGAGTTGTCTTTGAAGTACTCTGAGCTAAAGCTGCTTCTGCTCAGGAACATGGTGGCAAAGTGGGAGCCACTGCAGAACAGCAGGTGACAGCACTTCACAATACCAGTTCCAGTTGGTTTTCCAGTGCAAGCAAGTTGGCTTTCATGTGGCTTATCTTCACCTTGTTCTGGCAGAGCAGTGCAGTGTCACCATGATGTTTGGCCACTTTTCTCTGGCAGCAGGAGTTTCTGTCTGTTCTCTGTGTTCTGTCTGTGGCTCTGTGTGCCACCACTGTCCTGCACTAGGATAAAACAGCTTGGCTCTTTGGCTCCTCATTCTCATAAAAGCCTCAGGGTCTCCAATGTTTGCAAACACAAGTCAGCATCTTGTTAATTGAAGTGAAATTCATTTGCAAGCCATAGATTAATATTTTGAGTTCTGGTATTTCTGGAGTAGTCTTGTGTGACTTGTTCCTCATTGGCACCAGCAATTAAGCCATAATGCACAAAATCTAGCAGGTCATTTCCATTAGAAAGCAAATCTGGTCTTTGAGCCCAGCATTTTTAGGGTGCTCTTGAGGAATTCTTTCCATTTGCAAAGGTCAATACCTTGAGTTATCACACAGCTGAGAACAACTTCCTCTACAATTTTTCTCAGATTCTTCCTTATTTTATTTATTTTATGGGATCTCTTTGCTCCCTTACTGCGTGTTTACATGTATTGTGTGTACCTGGGATTGCATCCATATGGGTATGGCAGGAAACTATGTGATATTTACAAAACATGTGCTTGTGCTTTCTGTGTTGAAGTTTGTGGCAAAAGCTCATTTTTTGAAGGCTGTGGGCTAATAAAAGATTGTGGCTGTATGACCAGTTTAAGTCATTGATATAGTATATGTACTAAAACTTCCAACATGACAGCATCTGCCCCACCTCAACTTGGCCCATTAATCCAAAAGAATTAAAACTGAAATTTGTGGTGACCCAGCTTTATCAGAAAGAAAAAGAATAATTTATATCAACAATAAATAGAATCCAGAACAAAGACACTGTGTCCCTGGCAAGATACTTCTTTGCCCCCCCCCCCAGTATGACTTTTTTTTCTCCCTCTATATCTTTGGAGACCCATTTTCAAGTTCCATTATCCTTACAGGTTGATAGCAAAAACATTTTCCAGTGGGCTAGTGCAGAATGGTGGGCTTCTCAGACCTTTCCCACAAATGAGGAAGTGTACCACTGATCCATTTTTGCCAGCCCAAATTTCTACACCTATATTTCTAGTTTCAGAGGACACCAGACCTGAAACAAGTCTGACCCCAGATCTCCAGCCTATCTTCTCTGATGAAATCTGTCTGTGCTGGATGCAATCTCTGCTATAATCATGGTTTTCTGTTTTACATTGCTTCAGGGCTGCTTTCCTATTCCTTGACAAGAGACATTAATTTTTTTCTACTTTTACAAGTTGTCTTCTATGCCTTTCAGATGGTGCAAATTCCCCTTGGTATTTTTTTCTTCAGAAACTGCTAGCAAGAGGTATTGTGGTGTTCTTACCTCTAGGGCTCACTCTATCTGAAGACAGTAGCCCATGCTAGCCATCTGCCAAAATGCAAGCCAGTCTCTTCAAAGTTTTGTTCTCCATTTCAATGTGGCTGCAGCCTTGGAAAGCTGTGCTGATAGCTGCACTAGCTGTGGGTCTGCTGAGGGGAAACCTTGTCCCATACAGCTCTTGCTGAGCAGGGGATGTTTCCAGAAAGGAGTTGTTACTCCCTTTGATCCTTTCCATAGAGCAACAGAAGCAACAACCACAAGGCTTTTTGCCCTTTCTTTTACCTGTCCCACCTCTGCCTTTTTCCTTGCATATGCTTCTGCACTGCTGGGAATTCTTGAGCTGCCTCAAGCATGGAGAGTGCCTCGTGCTTGCCTTGATGTGGCAGCACAGTGAGGGTGAGGTGAGGGCACAGAGGTCTGGAGCAAGAGAGCTTGAGAGCAGGTGCACTGTGGTTAGGGCAGATGACTCCATTCAGTCACTCAGCTCGGAGCAGGTCTCCACTTATTTCTCCCTTCTCATCAGGAAAGTTACTGTTACTTGCATATTTGGAATGCTTTCTGCCCCTGCAGACAGGATGACTTGTTTACTACTGTCCCGTCATGTGAAAACCACTTGCTTTAGGTCATCTGCATCATCTCAGGACAGCCTCGATATGCTGGATGCCTTCCCCAGTCTGGTTTGTACGTTTCTTGGCCACTGTGAAATGCAAGAGGCTCTTCCACAGTTTATGGATGACATGACCTGAGATGATTATGGATGTGTCAAGAGGGCTGAGAGACAGCTTGAGCACAAAACCATAGATTGCTGGACAGAGAGGATGGGCAACACAGTGTCTGCAGAGAGACGTGAGGCTCTGTCTGGTCTGGACAAAAGCCAGCACTGGTCTGAGCCACGTGGCCATAGCTTTGTTGATGCTGGGCATATTGGCTTGGGCTTTCAGCCAGGTTCACATAACCACATGGCTTTTGGTCCTGAGCTGAATGTCATCTGGTTAGGGCAATGCTGGCTGTGTGTCTGCTCAGAACTGCAGAGCAAAGCAACTCAACATACTTAGCCCATAGACACACCAACTGTGTGTCTGTAGAAGCTAGTAATCAATCTCGTATGGATTCCTTGCTGTTAATCTTCATCTCATCTTGAGGCTACGAGTATTGAGATCAGCCAAAATCAATAAAAATCTACTTTGTTAGTGGATCCTCAGCACAGCTGTCCTTGCTATGCAGGCAGCAGAACTTAATCTCCCAGCGTGATGTGTTGAATTTATCGCTCGATGACATTCAGTGAATATAGAGTGGTGGGTGGGGAAAATCCTGGCTTTCGATTCAGAATTTGTGCTACATCTGCAAGTGAAAACACACATCAGATGTGCTGACTCAAAGCAAAGGGGTCCCCACCTTTCACTCTGCTGTTTTCCCCTTTTCTCCATGCTTACAGTATTGTTCCAGCTGATTCTGGGTGGATGCAGAAACTGACTGGGTGGCAAAAAGGGACATTAGAAGCAGCAGTCATATTGAATAAATCTGATTATTTGTGGGAAGAAAAGTGAACAGGTTTTTATATATTTCTGTAAGAAGTGTTTAGTCACTATGTCAGCCTCATAGCACAGGGAGAGTCATTCACAACAATGACTCTTGTGCTAAGAGGGATTTTTTTAATACCTGAACCCAAGGCTGGGTGCTTGCTGGATTAAACTCCAGGGCATAAAAAGTGAGAAAGTACCTAAAGAGGAAAGATACAACTCTGACCTGATAATTGTACTGAAAACAAGATCCCAGTGGACAAAACCTTACTTAAATAAGTAAGGAGTCTGTTGTCACTTGAATAAGGATGGAGTTTCAGGCCAGAACTGGATCCCATATGTCCTGTTAATATTGCCTTTGTGCTATTTGAACCTCTGCTTCTGCTTCTACTTGGGTTTTGAAATTCAGATTGTATTTTTGTCCATGGGCTGTTCTTGTGGGAACTGACTCTGGTCACTTCTTAGCTGGTTACTGAATGTTGGCATCCAAGTCTAAATCAAACAGGCATCTGTGGTGGAAAGGGAAGCCACCAGTTTCCAGGACCTTTGCAGTGGTAAGTCAGACTGTGTCTTGCCTGAGGGCAAAGGGAACTAAGAATGTGTTTCTGGAAAGTTTTAGGAGTTATTTGGAAAATGCTAGACTTTGGTCTGCTTCCTCCTTGAGGGGAAGCCACTGATACTATTCTGATGTTACTTATATGGTTTAAAGTTGAACTACAGTAATAGACCAGGATTTTCCTGCCTCTAGTTCTAGGACTAACTTCAAGAACATGAAAAGTTGCTTTTTTTTCCATGCGTGGTGCATCCTGCAGAGTTATTCTCAGTGTGCACATTATCACCTTGTGTGATATATAATCACCCAGAGGCAAAGACATGCAAGCACATGGTTATGTGTACCCACAGAAACACTGTGATCCCTTGCCCTGATGCTAGAGATAAATGCTTCGACTCCGGACTCTATTATAGTCTCAGAACCAAACCACTCAGCAAACCTGCCTCGTGATTCCACTCAACCCTGTCATAATGATTTTAGTAGAAAACCACAAGAAACGTGGTGGTTTTGGGTCCTTGTCAAAGCACAGCAGAAGAGTGTTGGTTGATTACTATTTTTTAAAATTCATTTTAACACAACATTCAGAGTGAATGTCTGGGCATATAACTAAGGGAACTGAGATGCAAGGAGAGTCTTCCATGACTGTGGTGGGAAACCACTAGATTTCATTGGAAGACTCACTCTGGATGCAGAAGATTAGATAATTTAAAATACAATTGTATGAAATCCCTTTGTGAAAACCATGTTCTTCTGGGCCACACTGCCCTTTCTCAGCTTTCTTCTTTTTTTTTTTTGTCTAAAAAGCTCTATTTTCCTGATTATTTAACAAAGTCAAACTTCAGCTCTGTGAATTCAGCATTCTCCTGTTCATTTTCTTTATGCTTTTCCCAGACATGCATTAACATAAAGTAGCCTGTGTCTTCCACCTGAAAAGGAGATACCTTCCCCTTCACACCTAGGTTTGAAGGTAGTTGGAGACAGCTGCTGCTTAGCAGAATCTTCTGTGATGAATAACCTCTCTGAAGGTCACTGGGCACCTGACTATTTATTGTTAGTCAAAGGATTGCCCAGGTCATTGGTGTTGGGCATAATTGCAAAACACTGGGCAGTTGCCCAGGTGGTTTGCGTAGGCACAAGCTCACCCTATAGCTATACACGTGCTTGGAGCTCTGGACTGGACACTGCTGTTAACAGGGCAGAGAAGAGGTGGTGCAACAGTTGGGCAGCTACAGCTGTACTTCATGACTTTGGGCAGAGCTGTTGGGAAGGTGACTGAGGGATTATTTTATTTTTCTACCTGGGCTATGCATCAGGCTGTGGACAAGGGCAGCCAGCCCCAGCTCTGCAGGGAGAGTTGGTAAGAGCACTCATGCTATACAAGCTGTGCTGCATGGTAACTCTGGCTGGTTAGGATACTATCATGCCTTCATCCAACCCTTCTCCTTGCCAGGCCATCATCCTGAGATGGTTATTACTTCAGCAGGCAAGAAGAGGACCACAGGGAAGCTTTGTCTTAGAATTTAGCTCAAACACACTCAGCATCCAGCCAAGGTCAACCTGTCACATTGATACAGATGGAGCACATACAAGGTCTCATTCTAATAGGATGCATGTGGTGTGATAACAACCACAGCACCTCTACTCTCCATAGCAAAAAGAATAAAAAGGAAACTGAAAAAACCCCAACAAATCAAACTGCCAGTCCATTACAGAAGGTGTAACTGCTGATGCTCCAGGATATGAACCTTTAGCAGGAGATCTGAACTGCTCAACCCTCTTCCAAGCCCTTATGATACCAGTGAAATCTGGGTAAGAGGCGACCAGCAGGTAGTACTAGTATGGCCCACTCTGCCATGGCAGCAGGTAGTTTACAATTCTTCCTGTAGATGTGAAAGCTGATATAGCTGAGGCTTCCCGGGATTAGTAACAACAGCAGGCTTCATGTGGAGGGTATTGTTTCCTCTTCCTCAGCTCCACAAACAAGAGTGCAAAGGGTCCTAATGAAGCCAGCCCCACACACTATAGACTAGATTCCTTTAGATCCCCTTAACGGTTGGAATTGTGAAATATTTGTTGCATCTATAATTATGGAGTAGAACAGATGGCTTGAGCTTAGTTATAATTAAAGTCTAATGCACATTAAAAAAACCCCAATGCAGCCAGTGATTCAGCGGTAACCAAGGAATTTTAATTCTTTCTTTGCTGGGCTTAAGCTTCAGTTGCAGGAATTGGGACTTCAGGGAAAGTCTGTTTCATCACTTATTCCATAGGGAACATGGCTCTATATGAAAGGATTGTGTGGAAATTTTTGTTTGCTATGCATTAAGTTATATTGTCTGGTCTCACCTTAGTAACTTGGAATCATGTGTGAAAAAGGCATGTGAATTATTTTAACAGCACAGAATGTGCATGTTACAATCTGTTTTAGAAGAGGCTTTCTGACAGCCTGTTGGATTAGTAATTGATTGCTAATGTTCGAGGATAAGTTGTTTGGAAAGAGCTATTAATTAGGTGCTCTTAGACAGGAAGACTTTTTATTTATAAAGTTGTTTTAAATGGTGCTATCATTAATAATAATTTATTATATATTTTATACTACTTTCAAGTATAGAGTGTTAGAGATTTAATGACACTAGAACTGAATGAGCCGCTCATTTCCTGGGAGACAAGGCTGGGAGCTAGCATCAGGCAAAGAAAAGTGAGGAGCAGTGTTCTTCTGAGCTTCACAGATGATGGAAAATTCTATGGCTTTATCCAGGGCAGTAGGAAGGCTGATAGAATCTGCCAAGAGCAAAAGGCCAGCTCTCCCACAAGAACAAGCACAGTTCTGGATCAGTCCTGAAGACCTGAGAAGACTCCAGGGAAAAAGATGTTATGATTATACTATGTTAACTTTTTGCTTTTTCATTTCTCCAATGACTTGCCTAAAAAAAAAAAATCACCCTTATTTATTTGAGATATTGGACATCCATTAGTCAAAGCTGAGAACATCTTAGAGTGGCCTCTGCTCTTCCAGAACCTTTCCCAGGAAGGCTTGGGTGGTGGTACCTCATGTATAGTGAGAGCGAGGGGAAGGCCAATTGCATGAAGTTCATTGTAAATTATGCTCTTGTGGGCAGCCTCTAACTGCTCAGTAGTTAATGGTGACAGCATGTCAAGCATTTTGATTGTCCCTCCAGTGTTGTCTTAAGCTGTAGCAGATTTAGGTGTAGGAGCTGTGTACATGGGAGATGAGCTCCATAGGACGTATAAAAGCTGCTACTTTGAGCAGAGTTAATGCAGGTTGTAGATTCTGCCTGGATCTATGAGCAGGAGACAGGCAGTGTTAAGTTTTTGTGAACTGATGCTGTTAGAGCAATTTGTACCTTGCTTTGGATCTCTAGACTTGAGAATGGTAACTTTTAAATAGAAATAAAATTATCATTTTAAAAAATTAGGAATGATTCTCATTTGTTTTTGTCTCAAATGTGAGCCTATGTGCTAAAATACCCTTGTTCTTCAAGGCTAGTGCAGCCCTGCAAGGCAGAGCTGACCTCTGCTTTCTCACTAACAGAGAACAGCGTCCCCAAGTGGATCTGGAACAGCCCCTGGAAACATAAATGGAAAGTCGGGGAGCTGCAGAAGGGCCATAAATAGCAGGATTCGGCTTGCTTAGCTTTTCCGTGAATAGTAGCAAGATAGGGAATAGAAATATAGAGCTCAACGTTGTTAAAACTTATGGTTGCAAGCCTCTCCTGCAAGCAAGCTGGTAGGCAGCATAAGAAGGGAAAACAAGAGAGAAACACCACCACCCAGCCTTATTCCAGCTCCCAGGTTGAGTATTTCTGACCTGCCACCACATGAAATGATGGAAGCAGAGCTCAGCATTGAGACTTTTACAAAGAAGTGTCCATTGGGCACCTTGGAGCTGGTCTCTGGGAGGTTTGAGGTTTGGATGGCTGCCAGCACCATGTGTGGCTGTCCCTGATGTGGTGGCGAGGATCACCAGATGGCACTGTTACATGCACTGCAATAGCATACTTACTCATATGGCAGATGTGTGATGCCCCAATAAGCATTAACATTGCTGAGGTTTTCAATTTCTTGGAAATACCTGTTGGTCATCAATTTGCCTGCTGGGTGCTGCGCCTCATACCAACATGGCTGTCTTGTGGAGGTTTGATCACCCAGTAGGAGGGACTGGGTTTCTAAAAATATAGTATTGACTTTATGTTAGGTACCCCTTGTTCTGCTGGTGCTACCATGTGTGACTTCTGGCAGGTCTACTGGCTAGTGAAGAGCAAATTTGGCTTCTGCTGTCCTGAGGCACTCGGGCAACAGGAAAACCAAAGGCTGAGTTGAGAGCTTGGAATATTTGCCAGTTTCAAGGGTGCAACGTATGAAATACTTGGGCTGAGTCACAGCAGCAATTCTTCCACTTTGGAAAAAGTGAGGTGCAAAATTTTTGATCATATCACCTGTGAGGTTTTGGTTTTTTCAGGGATGTGTACATGGGCTATTAACATCAAAGTGCAAGAATGGGGGTAATGCAGGAGTCTTTCCTTCAGTCATTATCTTCTCCATAAAGGCATGAAACACTGGCTCTTCAGCTTTTCTGGGCTTTACTGATTCGGGGGGAGGGGTTTCATTAACTTTCACATGTTAAATGGCACAAAATCCTTACTGTACTGCCACATATTAAGTGGATTTTGCACTCCATCCTGAGGAGGATGGGCTGACCAGCTGAGCTCAGCTTGCCGTTTTTCATGCTGTAAGCCCGAAAAAAGACCCCTGTACCCCCAAATGCAGGAATTGTCTGGCTGTATCTCCAGAACATTCAGAAGGACAATTATTACCTGCATGAACACACCCATGAGTGAGGTGGGGAGGTGTGGAACTGCAGGCTTCAGCAAAGGATGTGCAGGTTTGCATTCAGGGCTTCCATTGCTAGTGGTTAATGCTTTGGGAATTTTTGTTTTAATTGCTACTAGTTCTTGAACTGGCTTTAATCCCATTAGTTTGTGCATGCCTCCAGGAACTGTGCTTGCACCTCAGATCGCAAGAGAAATGTAGCCTTAATGCTGGGAACCAGAGTCCTGCCAGCCAAGTAGTGAGTTTTAGTTGTATCCTGTTTGGGATTAGAAATTCTTCTGAGACTGAAGCTTTTTTTATGGAGGATTTGTCTTCTAGAGCTGCCTAAAGGTTTCTGCTTGCATGGGGTATGCAGGAAATAGAGAATACCAAGAGATGATGAGCAGCAAATGACATTGCTCTGATTCAGATTTGCTCTGACTCTCTGACTCACAAGGAGGATTTGGAGTGCAGCAATACTCAGTCCACTGCGTTTCTGTGTCCTCCATGCTAGTGACTTTCTCTGAGTGAATCTCTCCATGAAGACAACTTGCTGAAGCTTTAGCTTTGCTTCATACAAAACAAACTTCTTTCATTTGTTTCTGGGCTGGTACTGCTGGCTCTCATCAGCACTTCAGAAGTTGATAGTCTTGATGCCTTTGCACCAATCTCTGTGGTTTGTGATGTGAAGGTCTGGGAGATGGGAGAAAAGTGTGGGAAAACTCTGAAGTGGGTCTGGGGTGAGAGGATGAGTGTGTCCCTGTACTAGAAAACTGAAGGGAAAACACAATGAGCTCCTCGTCCTCTCCTTTGTCACCCTGCAACACAGAGCTGGGGCAGGTCTTCACACACAAGGATGTGGTCACTGGGGTTTCTGTCCCCATTCTCGTTTAGGCACCAGAAGGTGTGATAACACCATATTTATTTGTGGCATGATTCTCACCAGAATGCCAGCCATGTCGCATGGCAGCTGTACAGGGACTCCAAGACTTCCACCTACACAGCTCCTGCCACCGCTTTGATATGCAGTCCCAAACCCACAGTGGGGTTGTTGCCACCTGTCTCATGGTGCTTCAGCCCCAGCCAAGCTTTAGCCCAGGCTATGGCCACACTATGTCTCAGGAATGCCTGGAGATGGTGGCACAGCTGCACTGACATCAGAGGGGGAACTTCCCTCTGCCCAGCATGTCTGTCTTCCTCGAAGGAAACTCCCTCCGCCTGAAGCATCCCTGCCATGGGAGCTGCATTCAGCAGAGATGCATGGTGTCATGCCAGATCTGGAAAACAGGGCACACTCTCCTGGGACTAGAACTCTGCTGGGAAGCTGACTGCAGGAGCACAGTTTCCTTTGTTTCTTTCCAGCTGTTCTCAACAGTTGATGGTGAATGAAGGGGCAGTGCAGAGCTGTAGGTGTATGCGTTACATGCAGAGAGCAGCCTGAAGCTGGTGTATATTTTAACGGCTGCAGCTGTTAGTAGAGATAAGTTCAGTTTTAGCTGAAAGAGGAGGATGTGGAAAGTGGCACATTAAGACACCTTCATAAGGTTCTTTTTGCATGTGTCTGTGACTCTGCTGGAATTCTTGCCCACTGAGTTGTCATCAGTCCTGGGCCTAGACATGGTCATCGGTGACTGGGCATACACTGGACAACATCTGCACAGCTAAGTCCTGGAGCTGCTGCCTGGACTTAGTCCCTCATGTCCCCACCAGCGGCTCTGGGTGCCCCATTATGGAAGGGCAGGTGTATGAGTACCCTTTTTTCACTGGTTCATGTTTGCACTAGGGACAAAATGTGCTGGGAGATCTGGGAAGATTGTGTGTGGAATTGTGGTAATTTTCTTAGTTTATTAATTTTGCTGTTCTCCTTCTTCCTTATCTTTCACTATAGAGAGTGGGAGGGAAGGCTTTTATGAGCCAAAAACCTGCAATGTGACACTTCTGAAGGAGTGTGATCAGAGCTCCCTTTTGGCTGGAGGCAAAATGTGAATCATTTCCACCATTACTGCATCTGTATAGATCCTGTGGAGGTCACAATCCAGTTGCCTCTTTCCCTTTGCTGGAGATACTGAACAGTTGTCTTTCCTCTGCTTGCCTCTGTTCAAGAAACTTGTAAAACCTGAATGTCTTTTAGGGATTTAAACAACTGTAATACTTAGATGAAACTGAAAAACATGCTCAAAAGGGACACTTGTGTCATGTATGTCTGCTCCCTTAGATAGCCAAGCTAAAGATATCGTATTTCTAGTGGGAGGGAATTATTTTCCTCTTTTCAACATTTTCTAACAAAAAAAATCCCCAAATATCCCACAGACTTCTTGCTTTTAAAATATATTCAGTTTAACTTAAAAAAAACCCCAAAACGACCACAACCACTCCCCTGGAAACCCCAAACTGCAAATGAAACGTTTCATCCCTTGGTGTTAAAAGGTGGGGGTGATTCCAGGCAAATCTTGAAGCCAGCAGTTGCAAAGGTGGCTCAGAGCAAAGCTGGTATCTCCCCTTCACTGTCTTCCTTAGCTCCAAGCTGTTCAGAGATCCTCAGGCCTGCACATCACGACTGGAGCTGCAGAGATACCAGGAAACTCTGTCTCTTCCTATCAGGGCTGGGGCAAGTGCTTATACAAACATCCTGGCACTGATTTTGGATGGCTACAGGGGAGACTGTTATAAAACCCCATCAGTCTCCTCCCAAGGATATAAATGTTTGCCTCTGCTAAAACATAATCTTATGGCCGTTTCAATGACAGCTTAAATTGAAGCCACAGAGAGGGTGTGCAAAGGGGTAATGGGAGAGTAGTCCACAGCTGTTTCTCTGGCTGTTTTTCTCTCCCAGACGTGGAAGCAGCAGTGGCGGAGCGATGCCCCACATTCTTGCCCACCTACACACGTGCCTCCTCCACATATCCCCGTGCCGCCTGCTTACCACAAGCGCTAGAGGCTGGGCTGTAAATCCACTGGCCAGACAGATCCCTGACACCCCAGCTTCCGCCCTGCCTCTGCAAGGCACGTGCCTGCTGCCATCAGATCAGCATCACACTCCTTACCAGCAAGGAAACCCCCTTTGAAGAGTAGTGAGCACTAAGGATATCGCAAGATCCTTTCCTTTCTGAGCTGACTAATTTTGAGATCTATTGATGGAGAAGCTCCCCCTTGCCTGCTCTCTTAAGCTGCAATGATGAAGTTTGCTAGTCCTCATATACTCACTCATAGCCCCTCTGTAATCTTCAGCTCTGGTGTTTCTCAGGCTCCATCTCTCAGCTCATTTTCTTTAAGGCAGTGCAAATGGGGTTGGATAAATACCACTGAGTCTTGGGAGCCTCCCAGCTATGCATGGGGTACTGGCAATACACACCCTGTGGCTTGTGTTTCCACTGTGGGCTGTGCTATGCAAAGGAGCGCCCCGCAGCTGAGAGGAGTTTGACTGCAATGGTAGGTATCTCAGCCTAAATTCACAGCGAATCAACCCACAACTGAATAGGCTGTGAGGAAGGGGAAGGAAGGGAGCTGAGGTTGGGGAAGACAAATAGAGCTGCTCAATGGCTTTTGCAGGTGGGTTTTGTGCACTGCTATCAGTGGATTTCCATTTTCCAGAAGGGGAAACCGAAAAATGGACTTTCTGAGCTATTCCAGAATGTGTCCAATTGTCTGTGGGAGGCTGAAAATATCCAGATCTCTGGGAAAAGCATCAAGGTGCTGAGTACATTGCCAATATGAGCCAAATTGCGAGTCATTTGCATTTGCCCAGCCCTAGGCATGACAGCTGGCAAAGACCTTGGATAGTTGGTGGCCACTTCTGAAGTTTTTATGGAAATGTCCTTGCTAGACACCTTCTCCCATCAGTACCTTGTGAGTGAGAACAGAGCCCTGTCCCAAGCAACTACTTCTCATTACAATTATGTGGTGTTTCTCTTCTAAATCAATTATGGTTTTCCAAGAGAAGTCATTCTTTTGGTGTGAACAGTGAGCTGGAGACTAACTGCCTCTTCCTGACAAAGGTGCTGCTAAACGTGTTAGACGCCAAAAGCAGGAATCACAGGCTCTTGCAGACTTGTACTGAATGTGTCTGAGGTGCCAAGGGGTACTCTGCTCTGTAGAGTTAAGGCAGTCTAAAACCGGGGGTCAGGCTCATCCTTGAAGAGGTAGTCCAGCAGTACCAATTCCAAGAGCTGCTCAGGTGCACTTCACTGATCTTTTGAGATAGAGACTTGGGCACATTGCGTTATCTGTGCATTAGACTGTCTAAAACCAGAAGAGTAGACTGGAGAACCTGTGTGGGAATTCTCCAGCCTTGTCCTGCTCCCCATGTGTTGGCTCCTAGCCCATGCTGGGAAAGACTCTCCTCCATCTCCTGTTGGGAATTAGAAGGACTCTGATGTCACGAGTGCAGCTGTTTTCACATAGCATGTCTATTCCATTACATTTATTCCTTTTAGGCTGAAATCTGTCAAGAAAGACAATGCATGGCCACTCTGTTGTGAAGCCAGGACTTCAGAGGTAGCAGCTAGTCCCACCACAGGCATGGTAATTCCACCACGCCTCTTCCTCAATGTGGTTTCGTTTTTACTCCAGGAATCTGCCGAAAAGAAGAAGGTGTTTCATGCTACTGCTCCTCCATGGGCCTGACAGAGAAAGTGGTGGCCAGCAGCAAGGGAACCTTAATTTCACTTAATAAATACATGCTTCACTTTCAGCCTCTCTTCCTTGGCAAAGGCAACTTATCATAATGAAAGCTACTTGGTCTTGGCCAGGGATCAGCCCTGCGAGTTTACAGGATTCACAGTTCACAGATGTTAGGAACTATCAGGCTGAGTGTGGGTGGAGAATGTCAAGTCTGAAATAGCTCCCCTGCCACCCTGGCACAGGCAGTGAAGAAAATGTTTCCACATGACATTCTTCGAACCAAAATTTCCTACAAGGAAAACAAGGGGGGGGGGGGGG